>CAJFCZ010000009.1:0-61773 GCA_904066245.1 Eimeria sp. OTU-Y
CTCCTGCTGCTACTACTGCTACACTGCTACAACAACTACTACTAGGCAATCTCGTTTCCCTCCTCCTTTCCGTAGGCCTGCTACTAATAACCCTCTTCTGATTCCCTACTGTTGAGGAACCAAAGTGGGGCATGCTGCATGATGCTTTCCGCAGCTGACCTTTCAAAAAGCAAGCCGTGTCCCGAAGGCTATTACTGTCCCTCTGGAACTGCGAAGGCAATCCCATGCCCAGGGGGAACGTACAACCCTTTGCAGCGGCGCACATCCGTCTCGGATTGCATGATATCCAAGGCGGGGACTTATGCAGAAGAGGCCACAGTATCTGCCGATGGCACTGGCGTTTGCAATCCAGTGAGCTGCAGGCAAACGAAGCTTCCTTCTAGGGACAACGAATATCCGGCCCATCCAACGCGAATGATGTACCAGAGCCGCATATTTCTTCCTAGCTGCATGCTAACGCTGCATATCTCCTTGCTAATGCCCAAACGCCGGACACGCCTTAGTTGTGTGCCAATCAGTACATTTTTTTAATGCTGTATGCATGCGCTTTTTACCCACAGGGGCACTTTTGTCCTCCAGGATCATCTAGTCCTAATCAGGTCGCCTGCCCAGCTCAGTAAGCAGAGACTAGCCTGTCCTGTACGGGCTTGGCATTCGTGTCCAACGGCCTTCGCGGCCAAGCTTTTGCCGACTGGCAAGGCACATGTGCCTCTACACAGAAGCAGCCTGCATGCGGGTTTATGAGGAGTTACCTCTTCCAGTGTTCGTGGGGCCTTGGCCCCTGTATTCTGCGAACAGAACGTACAACCCAGATAGGGGAGGTGGTTCCGCAAACGACTGCAAGCCGTGTCCCGCTGGAAAGTACTGTGGCATTGGGGTGTCTACTCCCGAAGAATGCCCATTGGGGCACTACTGCCCCGTGGGGTCTTCTGACCCCAGACCCTGCCCAACAGGGACGATCAGGTACGCTAATGTCCCCTGTCTCGCGTGTTTGCACATGCGTGAGTTGATCATGGGGGTTTGGTTCTGAAAGGCTACTTCTAGTAGTGATATTTATTTGCCTGTCTCGAACAAATTTTTGATTGTATTTAAATTTAAACTATCATCTAATGATTTTGAGCTCCGATATTCGAACGTGCGCACAGGGACACAACTGGAGCCCAGTCTGAACAAGACTGTGATCCTTGCCCTGCTGGAAGTTACTGTGAAACCCCAGGGCTTTCTAGACCTACTGGGGAGTGTGCAGCTGGAACATTGTGCCTGGAGAGAGCCACAAACCCGGCTCCTAGAGACGGTCTCACAGGTGCGTGTACACAGCTGGAAGTTCTTTGCACTGCTGAACATGGTGTCTTTAACCTAACAAGACGCGTATCGGCACTTCCCTAGTTGCCGCATAAAGATGCAAGCTCCTGTTGTGGTCCAGCAGTGCTTCGTATCATACGGTGGAGGAGAACAACACGACTGCACCAGATATTAAGAGCACAACCCTCGTGAAGAAGGGGCGTTGGGCCATTAATATTAATTACACCGAATCCTTTAAATGTTAGCCGCACTCAACATGTAACCCATATTAACCTGAGCTAACGAGCTTACAATTCTTAGCTGAGAAGGCAGGACTTGCTATGGCCTCTCACGGGCGAGGACGAAGTGTAGCATATCATCCCCAATAAAGTGGTTGAAAGCGAGCTGTATTTCGCCATTACGATAGGCTGCAAAAGGCCTTTAGCTCAGTTGTGAAGTTTTAATTCTCAGCCTGCCCTTAGCAAACATCTCTCCTTCAAGTTTTGAATGATATTGCCTCTAGATATCCATTCACACATACTTTCCGTCTTCCTACCTACCCCGTGCAGAGAATGATTTCGCGTGCAGGGGGCACTATACACTTCGAACACTTACTATAATGAACCACATATTCCGTCATAGTTTGCGTTATATTGTGCTTGGTATATGGGGTTTGGGGGGTCGCCGTGTCGACGAGCACTCTGGCTGCATGCAGCTTCATGTTTATTTATAAGTGCGTTGCTTTGCCTTCAGGTATTGTTTGCCCATCCCTCGGGTACTGCGAACAAGGTGCAACGCAACTTCAGGCATGCACCGCTGGCAACTTCAATCCATACGAAGGTGGTACATCTAGCAATGACTGCAGAGAGTGTTTTCCCGGGTCTTACTGCAATGTTGTGGACAATAAGCCGGTTGTTGGGCCCTGCGATGGAGGATACACCTGTCCAAAAGGCTCGAGCAGCTCCAAGGCTCAAATCGCCCCAGCTGGCACCTATGCCCCCGTGGGCAGCGCCATTGCGAAGCCATGCAGGCCTGGAACGCATGCTGAAAAACAAGGGATGACAGCTTGCCTCCCTTGCCCCGCTGGATATTATTGTGACGAAGCTGTGCGTTCCGCCCTTAAACAATGAAGCAACAGGTTATTGGCCTCTGTGTTATTGGCGCTCCGTGTAGAAATGTTACAGGGCCACCCACGGGGTTATGGCTTCTGTGTGATTAGGGCATGGGCACAGCTCTAGTGTACCGAAAGAATTGTAGGCAAGGTATGTACTGTGAAGAAGGCTCAGTAATCCACAAGAATTGTCCTCCGGGTACTTACAACCCCGACAAAAACGGGGAGAGCATCGACGACTGCCAAGCTTGCCCGGCGGGAAGATACTGCCAAAAGGAGGAGCTGCACGAACCCACAGGAGAGTGTGCTGCTGGCTACTACTGTGCTGCGAGAAGCACAAGCATCGCACCCCTTGTAGGATGAACCCATGTAGTAACTACGAACAACCATCAAGCCATGTGCATACTATGAAAGCAAAGTAGTATCAACGAGAATTAATTGACGGCAGCTGCTTGCCGTGGAAGCGTGGACTTGCATTCTGCTTCGCATCGAAGACATTAGTCCTGGGTATATGGCATCTGCGTACAGGAAACGGATTCCTTCGGAAATGGGCCTTGCCCAGCGGGTTACTATTGCCCGCAGGGAACAGAAGATCCTGTTCCCTGCCCTGAAGGTACCTATCAACCGTCAACGCGTGCTTCCGACGAATCTGATTGCATTCAGTGCAAAGCAGGCTGGTACGCTTGTATACCTTATCTAGTATTCATCAAGGCTGTGCAAAATGGGGCAGAAAGGGACACAATTCAAAGTGGTTTAGCAACTACGAGCGTTCAGTCTGGCCCCTCAGTTCCCGTGCCCGTGCCATACGTTCCAAGCCTGAACGACGTGTTAGCTGCATTGCTTTCTGCAGGTACTGTGAGAATAAAGGGCTCAGCGAGCCAACTGCCCAGTGCTCGCCGGGTTACTTCTGCGGGGAAGGTGAGGTGCAACGGGGGAGCGTTTCAGGTTCTTGGCTAGGCCTTCAGCGCCCATGCAAGCCACTTGTGCTCCACACTATGTGCGAAGCACTCAGCCTCAGTGTGGCTTTCTCATGTGGCAGTCTGGCTTGTCTCGTGTGCTGCCTGTAAAGGTTCGAAAAAGGCGGAGCCAGCCGGGAATAAGTGTCCTGCAGGGCATATGTGTCCAATCGGTTCAGCGATTGCAACACCATGCACTCCAGTAAGCAGAAATGAAGATTCATATGTTGTCGGGATATATACTGCATGCAGCCACTCGAAATGGAAGCGTGGTCTTCAACATATTGTGGTGCGTGTGAATCAAAGGGAACCTACCAAGATATGGAAGGCAGCACGTTCTGCAACCCGTGTCCTGGGGGATACTACTGCCCCTTGGCTGCTGAAGCGAGCTTTGATAGGAACTACATTTGTCCAATGGGGTCGTTCTGTCCTAGAGGATCCAAGGATGGCAAGGAATACCTCTGTCCTCCGGGTGAGCAAAAGTTGGTCAAGAGATACACAGCACTCAGCCGACAGTGAATGTGCTGTACAGCTGAGCTACAGGGTTCTTCTTTGCACATATACGTTTGTAATCTCAGGTTTCTACAATCCAGTCGAGGGAATATCGTCAGTACTCAACTGTTTGCCGTGCCCTCCTGGCAAATATTGCACAACTGCAGGTCTTGCTAAGCCAACAGGGGAATGCTCAGCAGGCTTCTACTGCTCCAGTGGAGCACGCTATCCTAATGAAGTGACTGCGGGTAGGCACAACCAAGGACACTTTTCCGTATTTGTTTAAGGAGATGCACACATCACAAAAATTCCAGTTGGTCTAGTCGGTCGGTAGCCTCATGTGGCAAATGCAATGTTTCGCAGAATGTCTGTTCGAGTCGGGCGTTTTGGGAAAGGGAACAGGAACGTGCTCTTCAAGAGCAGACCCATTTTCTACTAAGCAAGAAGCAGAAGATTTCTGCAAGACGTCACAAGAATGCGTTGGAATCGAGGAAAAGGAATCGCTATTCTACGTCAGGTTGGTGTTGATGCTGCAGTTTCAAGTGCTGTAACTGCAACAATTCACTGCTCATAGCCTCAAGAGATACATGCATAAAACTACGGCTCTGTCTGTATATACCGCAGATGCGGGGGCGTGGAGGCTCCAGATGAAGGCATTACGAGTATATTCTATCCAAAACTTTGCGTCGAGGCAGGCCTCTGCCCAATTGGATATATCTGCCCCAAGGGAACGGGTACTCCGCAAAAATGTCCTTTTGGAAAATATTGCTCTTCCATGGGTCTTTCAGACGTTTCAGGAGACTGCGCAGCAGGATTCTTTTGCGATGAAGGTCAGGGGGCGCTCTTAGACCAGCACTGCAGTTGCTTTGTGGGTCCCTATTGCCAGACGTTGTTTGACAACTCGTCTTCTATAGCATTTCACCTAAATGAGGGCCGCTCGGGCTTGATGCCATGCATGCAGGCTCAACGGAACCTTCGAAGGCCGCGAATGCATGCCCTCCCGGATACTACTGTCCACAAGGTGCAGAGTCAAAAGAGCCGTGCCCCCCAGGGACATATTTGCCTGCATCGTAAGCGTGGACTTAATACTAGTATTCAGTGCACATCGCTATTTCGCCGTTCAGTGTCATCTTCCCACTGATTGTGGCATAGCTCGTCTTGCCCGCTTCGTTGTACGGATGCAATGCGTCCTGAGACTTCTTTCGTGGGAATCTTAGCACGCCCATTCCGGATAAGTACAATGAACCCGCTGTCTCTGCAGGGGCGCATGGAAAGCGGATCAGTGCCAAAAGTGTCCTCCTGGCCAGTTCTGCGCACTCCCAGGCCTTTCAGCTCCTTCAGGGGACTGCACTGGTGGTGAGAAAGATAGGAACTTTCAGAGCAGCAAAGTCACGCCAGTATATCTTCCCTGTGCATCTCGCCCCCTTCGCCCCCTGGTACAACCTCGTCTTCGAATTTTGTTTTTGGTGTGATGGCAGGCTTCTTCTGCGAAGCAGGAAGGTCCACACCTGTTGATGTCTCAAGTATTTGTCCCAAAGGGCACTACTGCCCCGAAGGAACTGCAGAACCCCTGCCTTGCAGCGGAGGCACATACCAGCCGCAGGAAGGTGCCACTTCGTGCATCTTATGTCCGCAAGGTATGAAGGAAGCTGTTAAGCCCTTTCATCGCACTCTGCTGATACGGGTTACGTATACTAAGTTTTACTGTGTCTGCCGTTTTCTTAAACAGGGTCATATTGCGCAGTTGGTGCGGAAGAACCTAAGCCCTGTCCAAACGGGTTCTATTGCCCCTCTGGAACTCAGCATCAGTATCAGTTCCCTTGCCCACAGGGGACTTATGGTAAAATCGAAGGTGCAACCTCTGTAGAAAGCTGCCAGCTCTGTGAAGGAGGCCAAATGTGCAACACCCCAGGAACAGGAATAAGTGGGACCAACGCTATGACAAACTGCCCAGCAGGTCAGCAGTCTCCTGCAAATTTTCTCTGGTTTTTCGGTGAAGTTGAAGTAACTCTACTTCTTGTTGTGGACTGCCGGCATCGCCTTTTACTTGGAGTTTTTGCCTATGCAGCAAAGAGCCCACTACTGGTTATCCCTAACTAATAGCGAGCCCTCCGTTGCACAGTTTTAACAGGCGCGGCCATGTACGAATGAGTCGCCTCTGATTTTTTGGTATTATTTTTACTTCTAGGATTCTACTGCCCTGAAGGAGCAGGTTCTACCACCCCTACAGCATGCAGCTATGGCGAGCACTGCCCCGAGAAATCCACAGCACCTACGCCTTGCCCAACAGGCTACTACTGTGCAAGCGAGGCGCTTGAATGGCCAACGGGACGGTGCCGCGGAGGTTACGTCTGCAAACTCAGGGCAGTAACACATAGTCCCGAGCTTGCAACTTCTGGAACCACCTGCGTGGAAAATTCAGAAGGATATCCGTGCCCTGCTGGACATTACTGCCAAACTGGTAGGCAGATCTGTTGTTGGAGGCTCGGGCTCTCCCATAGTTGTTCATTTCCTCGAAAGCTCAGTGTATGCACACTTCAAGCAGAGGGGTGCTCCGCAGTCTTACTCATGTGGTAGGGAGGAGGCGGACAAAAGGCACTTATGTTTTGCATTGTCTGTTAGGTCCCCTTGTTGATACATTTGCGGGATCTGGAAGTACTGGGGCTGATGGTGATGGAGGTCCAGCAGAAGAAGCAACATTTACCAGTCTAAGAGGAATAGCAATGAACCTTGCACGAGGCGAACTGGTGATAGCCGACGCTGCTAATGGGCGCATCAGTACCATCCTTCTAAGCACAGGTAATATCGCCATCGGTGCTGTCTCGGTGGCAGCACGGTAAGCTGAATGATATACAGCGGCCATACATTCTTGGCTCGCCCATCCTGCTGGATTGCATGCTCCCTGAAGCACTTTATGTGTGGACAGGAAAATCGCCGCACACCGGTGATGCCACAAAATTCCACCCAAATGTCCAAATGCATAAAACTTCTATAAAGTTAATATTGCCGAGCACAACAGCGGCAGGGTGTGCGAATCCTTCCTAATTTGTGTTTTACAGGCATCCTTACTGACATAAAAACAGGAATGGGCAGAGTGGAAGGCTTAGCTGTATCTAACGACGGAAATACACTTTACGTCTCGGTGTCTGGTGGGTCTATCTATCTTATGCAGGCCGTCGCCAATGGTGCAGTTTTAGAGTAGCCGAGTGTTCCCTTAGGCCTGCGCAATCAGTCGACGCCGTGTTCACCGTGATGGGATTGAAGCTTACATTTTAACTGAGGTCCGCCTACTCGCTCTCTATGCACTACAGATTCTGGCAAGGTCGTGGCGATCAATCTGAACGATAAGGTTGAGACCAATGTCGTAACTGGCCTGTCAACCCCATCGGGATTATGCCTTTCGCTAGATGGCGAGAAACTTTATGTTGCTGAGGCAGGTGCAGGTCTAGTAAAAGCCATTGACTTGAGTACAAATGCCATAGCGCTTGCTGTGGGAACTGGAGCAACAGGTAGGTCCTCGGCATACCAGCGGAGAGACCGAGTTCACAGTCTTAAGTAGGATTCGGCGAGTCGCGTATCTTTGCAGCTTTTAATTTGATCACTATATCTATTAGCAAGGTGCTGTTTCGGTGCCAAGCGGAAACATTCACTCAGTGTTTCGTGGACATGTTATTTTTTCACAACTACTGGAGTGAGTCGCGAGCCCGTTCTTTTTGAAGTATCAGTCGGACGCCTGCATGACCTGGCTGCGGACACCCTTGTTAAAGCTGTTTGGAACTTATGTGGGCAGCTCCCTATGTCTGCAGCAAATATAGAGCTGAACAACCCACGTGCTGTCGCCCTTTCACTAGATGGGGAGATTTACGTCGCAGACACCGGAAACTTCAGAGTACGTTCGATCGGAGCTGGTTGAGCCGCCGGGCATTGATAGCCTTCCTACCCCCTACGTTACAGCGGAGAGCGTTAAGGGCTCTCGTGGCTCAGTTGTTTGCATTCTTTAGATCGTCCGTGCCCACGACGATGAAGTGGAGGAAGTGAAAATTCTCCCACCACTCTTACGAACTATGAAAGAATCGGATCTTGAGTATACGCTGGGCGAGATCACGTCATTGGCTTACGGGAGGCTAGCGCAGGTATGGAAGCATGTCTGCGGCAGGTATTGAGTGCAGTTCTTCAAATTCTGCAAATATTTGTCCGTTTGAGACCATCCTGAAGTTGTTAAGCATCTCTTTTCCTGAATCTGCAGCCAACATTGTTTCTAGCCGATTCTACGAAGCACGTGTAAGCCCTAGGCACTGAGTATATGCCACTTTCTCCCCCTCCCCTGGCCCTGCTTCCATTGCCCTTGTGCGAAAGCCATTTCATGGATAGGTAGTCTTCTGAGCCTCCTGTTGTATAAACAGATGAGAGTTTATGCTGCCCTTGCCCCATGTGACTGGCGTTTCAGGATCTGGAGCCTAAACTTGCACACTAATCATTTAGAGCAAATATTGGGAACCGGTGTTAAAGGCTTCAGTGGCGACGGAAGAATTATTCCAGCGCCAGAGGCCAGCGTCGATACCCCCATGGGAGTCGCGATCGCCGATCAGGTGCTGTTTATTAGCAGCTGCGGGAGGGTAGTACTTAAGTACGGGTCAGCTGCGGCTCCACCACCGTTTTTTTGCCAATGTTCTTTCTCTGCTTCAGTTTGGAAGCCCAGCTACTTCGTTGTACATCTTGGATAGTGGGAACAATCGCGTTCGCAAAGTATATGTATCGCCGACCGACAGGGGCGAAACTACGATAGAGAGCCCCTGTCCGGAAGGCACCTTTTCGAGCAGCGAAGGAAGTGCCACAGTGGAAGACTGCATACCATGTCCCGCTGGTTAGCCCGCAGGCACACATTTTTTTCGTAGGAAATGCACAACGGGGCGTTGCACCTAGCACTATTTAAAAGGCCCTCCTCTGCAAGAATGCCTTTCTGCGAGCAATACCATTGGAACTTCGGGGGCAGCTTGTGGCGAGTCCTATTAAGTAGTATATGTGGTTAGTTGTCTATAGGCTTTGCCTGCCAGGGACAAGGGCAGCCTGAGGTGACTGGGCGCTGCTC
This sequence comes from Eimeria sp. OTU-Y, assembly GCA_904066245.1. NCBI lineage: Eukaryota > Apicomplexa > Conoidasida > Eucoccidiorida > Eimeriidae > Eimeria > Eimeria sp. OTU-Y. The sequence goes on from CAJFCZ010000009.1 coordinate 8,930, forward strand.
TGACGGCTACTATTGCCCTGAGGGCAGTACAAAGACCAATGCGGTGGCATGCCCGCCAGGTCACTACTGCAAGGCACTTGAAAGTAAGAGTGTTCAGATGGTGCCTGTGGGAGCAGCAGCTGCATCATCACCGTCATCAGCAGCAGATTCTCCTGTATTGAGGGCTTCTCCGAAAGTGCTAAGGTGCCGCCTAACAACGAGCTGCCCTGCAGGAAAGCAATGCATATGAATATGCATGCGCAGGCGTTTTTACCAATGTCGCCCTTAAGGGAGATGTCGAACTCACAATTTCTGGAGACTATGTAGGAAGCGGCACGCCTGACAAGGTGACGAATGGTGACACTGGCTTGGGCACCGGCTGGATTTCGAAGAACACTTCTAGCGGTGGCCACGGCTTGACAGTTGATTTTGGCGACATATTCTTCATTAACGAAGTCACAGTTATTTCCGGGAAAACTGAGGGGAAAAATGTATGCGAAATGCTTCCCTTGGTCTTACGCAAGCAGAGTTCTGATCTTTAGGCCTACCTGTGTCCCGTCAGCTGAGATGCTAGTCATGCTGCTCATTGTGGATCACCTCAAAAAGTTCGAAAGTTGTGTTTGCTCCCGCCTCGTGCCTTTTCCTTCAGATCCTTTCTTCGTTCTCAGTGCATTACTTCCACTCGGCTTCATCTACCTACGTTGAGCTATTTTCTGTGACATCAAACAAGCAATCTACATACTCTCTTAATTTTGGAGAGGTAGCTACTAGGAAGATAATGCTTTCCACAACGGATTCCCAAGTCTATCTCTCCGAAATTCAGGTTTCCGGGACTAGTTCGCCCGGTAAGGAATTCCCCTGCATGGACATGAGCTGAACCATTGTGTTTTGCTGCTGCAGTCATTGAAGGGAGGCCTCTTTTCGCGATCAATCTAGTTTCCTCTGACATTTCCATCTCATTCGCCATGTGTTATGCGATAGGCCCCGCCGCTCCTACCCCTTGCCCCAAGGGTTGGTATCAGGATTTGAATGGTCAAACAGCATGCAAGATATGCCCCGAGGGATATTTCTGCGAGGACAGCACAGTCCCACCATCATCGAGGTGTCATGCAGGCTACTACTGCCCCAAAGGATCGTACAATGGATATGAAAACCCATGCCCTCTCGGGACGTATAACAAAGCGGGAGGTGCTAAAAGCGTGTCCGAATGTTTGCCCTGTCCTATAGGGAAGTATTGTGGCACTCGCGGCCTAGCGGAGCCAACAGGAGACTGCTTAGCCGTGAGGTTTCCTCTAGTCCTAAAATATATGGAGCTTGAAAGATACTTGCAGTCCCCCCTAAGCAGTGCCTAGCTTTCATTTGTACAGTCTTGTCGTTTGTCCTGCAACGTCACAGGGCTATTACTGCAAAGGCGGCGCGTGGTCACCTGCTCCTCACCCTGATGAGAAAAACCCAGACGGAATCTCCGGATCAGCAGGCAGCCTCTGTCCGATTGGGTACTACTGCACGAAAGGGACAGAGTCTCCACAAGCCTGCCAAGAGTAAGGAGACACAGCCTGGTAGTGCTTTCATACACGTAGTGTGAAGCTTAGTTGCTAACGGAGGCAAGTGATCCTGCCGGGCTGACAGTCGCGGGGTGCTGCAATGCACTGCGTTGCAATTCGATAATGGTCTGCAGAGGGACAAGTTCATCAATTCCCGGAGGCAAAGAACAACGGGACTGTCTAATGTGCCAGCCTGGGCAGTACTGTTCAAGCACGATGGGAACTGGGCTATGCGCTGAGGGATACTACTGTGCGGGAGGCAGTACAACCCCTACACCAACGGATAATGTCACAGGAAACGTGTGCCCTGCCGGCCACTTCTGCCCGGAAGGATCGTATGTTGCGCAGGTGTGAACCGCTCATGAGTCTAAGAAACACGTTGTGCAAATTGTGTGATGAGTTCTGATAATCACCACAACTCCCGGATACCCTGCTATCTAACGTCGTCCGTGTGTTTGAGGCTCGGTTCAGCGCTGCCCTCCAGGTACATACAGTGAAGGAGGGAGAGGAGAGTGCACTCCATGTACGGTCGGTTGGAGCTGCTCAAAATCTGGGCTTGACGCACCAGAAACTCTCTGTCCAGCAGGTCACGCGTGCGGCGAAGGCACAATCTTCCCTGTACCTTGTCCGCCGGGAACATTTGCCGCTAGCAAAGGCAGTTCATCATGCGAGCCTTGCTCTGGTGAGAATGACAATAGCATAGCCGGCTGCGTGATGTTTGAGGCTGGACTAAGGCCTCCTCAGGTAGTGTTCAGCTGTCCGCTGTACAATGAGTACCAGCTGCCTGTGACCTTCTTTAGGTGGGTTTGTGTGCGACGATGTCGGGCTCGCTCGTCCCTCTGCAATATGCCCTAGTGGCTTCGTTTGCTCCAGGGGAGCTCGCACGGACTTGCTGCCCCTACATGTATTCGGCGAGGACAGCGATGACTACGGGTTTTGTCCTGTTGGCCACTATTGCCCCTCTGGTTCTGCTACGCCGACACCTTGTACTCGCGGCACGTTTCAGGTGCGAGTTTCCCCACGATGTTCCGCTCATCCCTACTTCACTGTGGGAACCAATCCCAAAAATCTCTTTCGGGGCATTTTTGCAGTGCTTTTGTTGTTACTTCGACTTAGGATGGAGTTGGGGCAATAGACTGCAAGGCCTGTAGCCCAGGATATGCATGCACTGAAGAAGGCCTAGTAGCTCCAACTGTTCTCTGCCATGCTGGGTATTACTGCTTAAAAGGATCCGAAACCCCTCTCCCTACGGACGGAGTATCAGGTGGAAGATGTCCTGCTGGGTGGCATTGCCCTCCTGGCAGCATTATGCCTCGAGCATGCTCTCCCGGGCAGTACACGTCGGAACCTGGGCAGGCGCAGTGCAAACCCTGCCCTGCGGGGTTTGAATGCCACTTGTTGAGCTCCACGCCAACGACTTGTCCTGATGGGATGGTAAGGTTAATGGGGAAACTCGGTTCCCTGTTTGATGCTTGGAAAAATACGAATAGTCGTTGCCTCTCTGACTCTACAAGCGCTTTGTCTAGAAATGCAATTTTCATTTCCGCTGATTGTTTTTACACCTGGTGTAACAGTGGAGGTGCGGTAAGGTTGTCTTAAATTTGTCAGGAGACTATCTAATGCAGAGTGCAAGTGCACATGAACAATCGTAGCTGTTGGCGACACCACGCGATGTCATGGGAGCATGCTGAGGTGTTTTTTCTGGCTAACGCCGCAGTGCAAAAATTAACATAATGGCTGTAAGGGCAGGCGTACGAGTAAATACGCGCCCTCCAAAAGGGAAACCACCAAGGAAGTGATCCTGTGGCTGCAAGGGGCGTTGTTGCGGGGGATAATGCACATCATTCCATCCAACACGTACTATGCGTGCCGCTTAGGTTTGCCCGGAAGGAACGATGAAGGGAAGTCACTGCCCTTTCGGTGCCTACAGAGTCGTCAGCGACACATCCGATATGGCAACTGCTTGCGCCCCGTGTCCAAGAGGCAAGTACTGTCGCGCTGGGGTCATCGCCGGCCCCTGCAGTGCTGGGTAAGTTAGAGAGACCCCATTTCACATTTTTCTTTTTGCTTTGAATGCGATATATGGAAGGGAGAGGTTGGTGTGTCAATGTTTCCGTGTACCCTTGCGGCCTCCTGTGTTGAGCATATTTCAGCTTTTTGTGTGGTTTGGGGAACTCTGTGCCTAACCCCGACTACGCAAAGTTTCCCCGGAGCCCGTACATCCCTACTGAAGTCCAGGAGTCCGGCGGTGGGATCGTGTTAACTGAACTAAACTGGGATACTGTTCTGGACACTGCTTACGGCGGCATTCCTTGCCCATCGGGGTATTACTGCTCAGAGGGGGCTGAGCGGCCCAGTAACTGCAATCGCGGTTCATTCAGGCTGCAAAAGGGAGGCCGCTGGCCCTCTGACTGCTCCCTGTGCCCTGCAGGGTGAGGAACGGCAGCGCGCTTCATTCTGCCGTGTCGCTATAGACAATGCTTCCGTCTCCTTTCCCCTAAAACGAAGAATCCCAATAACTTTTAGAGTGAAGAGCTTCATCCTCTTGTGGGTGTGCCATGAGCCAATCGTTTATCTTTCAGCTCTGGCTGGAGAGCAACGGTGGACTGCAGGTTAATAATCACATCATTTTTCGTTTGGCATTCAGGTACTACTGTCTTCCAACAGATGCAGTTCCTACCCCATGCCCAAAAGGCCACTATTGCAGCCGTGGATCCCAAACCCCGGCAGCATGTCCACAGGGTTATTACAATCCTAAAGAAGGACAATCGACCTCGGCGAGCTGCTTGTTATGCCCCGCTGGTACGACAGGCTGATGCACTTGCCTTCTTAGAACAGCAAAGAAGCGCTCCGACCTTTCGTACCACCCATCGAAAGTGTCTTCTAATGCTGTAGTAGTGTGCATTGGCCTTCAACCTGTTTTAACACCTCAGGAATGGTATGTCCGGAAGAAGGAACGGGAGAGCTGACAGATGAAAATGCATGTCCACGAGGGCACTTCTGTCTGCAAGGATCGAGCGAAGCTATACCGTGTTCCCCTGGATATCACAACCCACAAGAGGGTTCACTTAACTCTTCTGCCTGCCAACCTTGCCCAGGTGGGTGCCAGAGAGTACGGCAAGCGCAGTACGGCGTGGGGCAACTAATAAGTGCTACTACGACGTGACTGTGCTTTGAAAATGCAAGCAGAGCACATGCTCATGGATTGCCTCACGTTGTGGTCTGTTTGCGCAGGCGGAGTCTATTGCGGAGACAAGGGAACTCCAGACCTCTCTGTACCTTGCCCTGGAGGGCATTACTGCAGTGTTCAAAGCCCAGCAGCAATGCCTTGTCTACCTGGGACTTACTGCCCGCCTGGATCGTCAGAACCAATCCCGTGTCCTGGAGGGTCATTCTGCACTATGATGTCGGCTGAACCTACAGCCTGCCCTCAAGGTTTCTATTGCCCTGAAGGATCAAGAGCTCCTTTTGCTTGCCCCGCTGGAAGCCGAATGAATCCTTATGACACGTTGCGAAGTTCGGCGAGCACTGCTTGTGAGCCCTGCCCAGAGGTGAGACACACGAGCCCTGTATTGTATACACAGTACGAAGGTCGGATCCTTCAGACTAAATTTTAGAGCCGACCAGGATGTTTGGGACAGACAGCCTGCGTTCCCTTGTGGCATAGGGTACTTACAGCGACACGGAGGGGAGCGCAGACTGCACTCCCTGCCACCCTGGCTTTGTTTGCCAAGGAAGCTGTAGTAGCAAGTACGTCATAGAAACTCTCGGGATGAGCCATTTACAGCTGAGGTGATGACAAAGCCTGGAGGGCCCTTTGTGTTTATGTTGACCTATTTGTGTCCCTAAGGTATCCGCAAAATCTAGTTGGAGATGGGGGAGTCCCCTGCATGCCAGGCCACTACTGCCCGGAGGGTTCATCTACCATGATTCCATGCCCTGTTGGTACATATAACCCAAATTCTGCAAAGGGAAGCCCTGAAGACTGTCTGGAATGCCCGGTAACTACATCTGCCCAAGTATTTAGCAGGACGCCCCTGGCTTGAACGACAGTACTCTCACTCAGGGAGTGTGCAATGCACTGGAATTCGGCCCCGATTCTTGTTTTTTCTAGAGATTCATGTTCTTGAAAGCAAACTTACCCGCTGCGATATTGTCAGGTTGGTTCATTTAGCAACTCTATGGGGCAAAAAAGCTGTATAGCTTGTGGGGGCAGTTCTTTCACCGAAGTTGGGTCGTTCGAATGCAAATGTTTGGGAGCAAACAGGGTTTATCAGCCAAGTTCAGGATCATGTATTTGCAAGCGAGGCTACGAGCGTGTAGTTTCCGGTAACTTGCACTTGGTAGCTCTTCTTTTTCCCCTCAATATCCTGTGCATATTTGTGGTTCGGATGTCAGTCAGACATTATGCAGCCTACAGCCTAGAAAAAGCAATTTTTGCCGTGACGAGCCACTCACTCGTTCCATGTTTCCCCCAGCTAATGATTTGTTCTACTTGCCTAGGCGCGCTGCCGCAGGCGAAGACCTATCGGATGAAGACAGTGCGGAACCCTGTGTCCCAAAGGTAGGTGTGCCCGTTGAGGGTTTCGAAGCGCATAGGCATTTTTATTACATCCTACGGATGGATTCAAATATTTGGCCTGTATCTAGAGTGAACTCTGTTTGGTTCCTGTTATGCTTGCTCAGGAGTACCCCGTGTGCAAGGAAAGCAAAGTGTATACACATACGGGGATGTGTCAAGAAACAAGCCTAGTCTGTGAGGACTACTGTGGGCAGACAGGTGGCAAGTACAAGCCGGAGAACACCCTGTGCGAATGTGGTGGTCTTTCGCATATTGAAGACATCTGTGATGAACAGTGCAGGGGACGGCAAAAAGTCATTTCAATTGAAAGTGGAAATCTGGTGGTAGCACATCAGGGGGGTAGCACCTATTCAACCTTCAGTTTAGCAGCTCTAAACGGACGCTCTGATGTGCTATTCGGCAGCCTGGCCTGTTCGGCAAGCAGGTGCCCAGCGGTATTGTATTCAGTTGCTTCAGGTTAGAAGACCCTCCCCTAAGACAGCGTGAAGATATCGTAAAACATAGTCCATTAGATGGTTATTGTTGGCCAACCGTTGCCACTGGTAATGCGTTGTGAGCAGATGGCAGCACACACGGTTACTTCGGAATTCCGGACGAGCTATTGGCCGTAATCAGCGAACGCCTGAACTCAGGAGAGTCTAGCACGCGAGCTGCAATTTCGGGTTCAACAAGGCAGCTTCAACTTATGTTGCTAGAGGCAGCAGCTCGGGTGCCGTCTGTCGAGAGCCCTTTACTATGCATTCTCACTGGATCGTCCGTTTTATGGATGTTGGAGCCTGGAACGGAGCCCGTATATCCCGTACATGTGCGTGATTCCCTTTTTAACACGGATACGGCATTTGACGCTGGAGAACTCAGGTGCGTATTTTTGCAAACAGAGGGTAGGCATGTATTTTGTTTGAAACCAGGGAAGTGAAGCTCTTGGCACTGCTGCCGAGCTGCAATAAGCTTGAGGAACGATGCTGTGAGTATTACCACAGAAATCTCAAGACGGAAATGGAATCCGGGGCGCCACTACTGCTTTTTGGTCATACATTTACAACCCCCGGCATCGTAGTCTTCGCCACAAGCCGTAACTTGAACCGCATTGTCTTCATTAAAGTAGTAGATGAAGATGCGCACTGCGGATCCATGAAAAGTGGCTTGCCGCACCCAGCAACAAACGAGTTCATGGAAGCGCTCTCCCTGGAGCTCCCTGAGGATATTCGCTTTGGAGGCCCTGATTGGTCAACTCTGTTTATAACATTTGGGATACTATTTCTCGTTGCGCTTTGTTTGCTGTTGTTGCAATATCAACTGCGCACACACTACTGGACTTTTGCACCTCCCCTTCAAGTCGAGCATGGGAATGATGCAAAGGATGAACCGTACGTTCAATTCACTTTAACCCTGAGTAGCCCGTTCTATGTGGCCCTTGGAGCTAGTGACGCTGTACACTACCTAAAACTACCAACCTGAGGCTTGGCCCAGCTTCTGCTTGGTTTTGCAAGGCGTTCTGAGGGCGACTCTTCGTGAATTCGCTTGTTTATTCTCTCAGGCAACCAAATCGGCCGAACAAATTCCAACCATCCGTACTTTGCTGTAGAGGAACAGCAGCTCATGAATCCGAGACTACGAATACATTTACTGACTTGGACCCTCGTGTTTTCCAGGCTGTATACTGCAAGCTTCTTGAAACGATGGCTACGCTGAGAGAACAGCTAGAACACATGGGTCTTCAACAGGATCAGCTTATCGAGCTTGAGCTCGATATGGCTGGACCTTTAAGGACATCGCTGTTCCCTATCTTAGCCGAAGCTTCCGAAAAAAAGGTGACTCCACGTAGTAGTCAGATGCCACAGAGTGCATGTGGGACTTTGGTGCCCAGGAGCTTTTCGTTGCACGTTTGAAATATGTTATTGTATCTTGTGCGCTCTCTGGTTTTGGAACACCGCCGTGCAGTGTTTATGTTAAGCTTAGTCACTGCTAAGAAACGTCCCAAAGTTCGAGCACACAAGAAACAAGGCGAAGGTAAACCTGGTCGGCTGCTGGGCAGTCGCCAACCATTAAAATTCGTGTGCAGCAGTGTTGCATCAACTGGAGAAGATTTTCAGTGTGAATCCGTAGGCGTGGGTTGAAGTCGAAGATGCAGAGCTGAGCGAAAAGTTGCTTGATATGAATAGCCTAATGCACCTTCGAAAAGGAGCCTTTGAGGAGGCTGTTCGGAAGGCGTACGAAGCCATGGCGGATGCCGAAGTGAGACAAAGGGGCCAGGCATCAGCGCGACACTACAATTAGCAGCTGCCATTATTCCACTGCAGCAGAATAATTGTTTTTTATTAGTGGCTCTGACCCACGTTCGCTTCACCCATGGCATTTTCGGGTATCCAGACCCAAGACCTTGACATGGTTCCGGGCGCATTTTATAGGGCCAGCGACTCGAACAACCAAGTGCCACTAAGCTATACGCAAGCCTGGAATCTCAAGCAATTGAGGATACCATTCGTCAAGCATCTGCAGAGATCATCCAGCTTACAGGCCTTAACCCGGAGTCGTTTGCTGCCGCTCTTGGTGTAGAGGAAACAACTGCCACAACACAAGCACTAAGGCACCTACAGGCAATGGAAGCAGCCACGCAAGCGCTGAAGGAGATGACGACGAAGCTGGATGGACAAGATCCGAAGGCGGCGGAAGAATTGCTGACGACCTGCGGCTCTCGCATAAAGGAGAGACTTGAAGTAAATATGTTGTGCCATATATCCATCATCCCCAGTTCCCTCTGCTTTGGCAAAGCAATAAGCACCGGTGAGATTTCATAACGTCTCCGTGGCGAAGCAATATAATCGCAAATCTAACACGTGTAACTTGCTGTTGTCAGTGGTGCGGCTTTGCAGGCGAGCGACCTATGGTCTGTTAGCAACAATATTCTCAAGACGCAGGCAAGGAAGTCCACTTCAAAGGCTATAAGACATTTGCTAATTTAGAGCAGAAGGTCAAAAGGGCGTATTGTCGCTTCGTTCTTGTGACCAGGCAACAACTATTTCCGAACACATGGAGATCTGTGAAATGAGGCGCTCGATTGATGAAGCCATTGGAGAACTCATCGACCAAAGAAACTCAGCATTTACCCAGCAAGTCAGCTTTCACGTCGTCCGCTGCCTCTGACTGAGAGACCTGTTTCCAATGTGTGTTCCCCATCTGAAAAATCTTTCTAGTGTGGACTACTGTGTTCATTTCTTGACTGAACTGACCCATTAGTTGTGTAGTGTCTATTTACCTTATGCACAGCAATGTTCCAGGGACGCATCCTTGCTACGCAACTTGGCGGAGTTCAGCAAAGCAGTAGCAGCCCTTCAGGAAGATATATATGGCCACTTTTGCAGTGCTCGAAAACGGTACGAGAAGGCACAGTCTACAAAGAGGCTAACCATCCTTCCTGCGATCCAGAAACAGTTCATGGAGGCGGCTGAAAACGTCTACAAGGTCGGGTTTCACCTACGAGCAAGCAGCATTTCATCGCTGGAAACACGCATTTCCCTCATAAACGTTGTTTCGCATGACTTGACATCAGTGCGAGGTGTCAACAAATTGTCTCAGCTGCCGTGAACTCAGATGTTAAGAAATTGTAGTGCTCTGCGTGTTCACTGGGTGCATCGTACTCTGCGCCTGAAGTTTCTGTATGCAGGAATTTGTGCGGCATCAAACCGAAGCGGAAGTCTCGTTTCAGGAGTCCATGAGTTCGAGTACCACCGAACTGAACGCATCGCTTATGGAGTTTACTCTACGTTGCAGAAGGGCACTGGAGGAAACCAAGCGTGTGGGCCACATTAGTCAAACAGTTGGTCAGCAGCTTACTCTGTCAGTGGTCTAATAGTCCCTTTTCGCAGCTCCAAAATTGACAACAAAACCCATATCTTTGTTGTTCGAAATTACAGAATATTGCCAATATAGAGCAGCTCACCTGGTCCAAGCGTGAAGCCATGGAAACCGAGATGCTTAATGCATATCATTCTGCACTCTCCCAAACTAGGCAAGGCCAGTTAGCTTACCGGTAAGCAATGTGCCTTGTTTATCAAGACGCCTAGGTAGTATTTCTGGTGTGCATTGGCTTATCTGGAGAAAGGGTTGATCAATAGTTCTCTTTTCCTCGGAAGAGAGCATAGTGAATAACATACAACTGCACGACTCAACGGTCCTGCCAATCCACATGACTGCTTACCTTGCGTATGCATCGGCAGGCACGAGCTGGAGAGGACACTAGTCGCGGAAAAGACAAGAAATGAATGTCTGATTCGTATGTACGTGGCGGAAGATTCAGCTGAAGATATATCAGAAGAATGCAGGGTTGCTACGGAACAAGTAGGTCTCGCGTGGCAATAAGCACGTGAAGGTGTGAAACTCACTTCCACCTAGCCTTTATGGAAATCGTTTACCAGTTGAAGCGCACCGTGGCATTTTTATGTGTGCAGCAACTGGATGCTATATCTTTCGAACAGAGGAGTGCAATCGCAGACTTGAAGGCTGCCATGGACAGCGAGCACACTCGGGCTGTTCGACTCGCCAGAGATCGGTTGCGTATTTCAAAAGCCCTTGCCCAGGAGGATCAAAAACTAGCCACGCTGCGGCATGATCTAAAGTTTCGTACTATAACGGACGAGCTTACCTGCCTGTTGAATGCTCAAACTAAGCTTGATGAAAGCAGAAACCAAGTACGCTCCTCCTGTAAACCGCAGCCCAGAACAACTCGTTCGAGATACTTATGCCACACTTTTTTAATATAGCCTCTTCACTTGCACAGTACTGTCTGTTGTGCGCTCCTCCAGAGCGTTAAACACTTTCACAAGCGGCTGATGCTTGAGCTGGAGGACTACATAAGAAAGCTGAAGGTGTGTACTCGTGAGAAACTCCCTTGGGCAGCATGCATGGAAGGAACTAGCCCTGTGTGACCATGCATTTCGGTGCTCCGGCAACTGCGCCCCCAGAGTCGCAGCTGTGTAGCACTATGTTCATTCCAATAGGTCATCCTCGAAATAACAGATTCTTTTACAGTCGCTGTTGAACTACAACAGTGTCTTGACGCACTCAACAAAAACATTCGGGGTGCCTATCAAGCAGCTGCCCACTCCTTGGCTTCAGTTCATGAAAACGTGACAAGTATCATGCTCCAAGAGCTCAGAAGTGTTCGAACGAGTCTTCTTCGTGCTGAAGAACTGGAGGAGGCGGAAATCGGAAGGCATGTTGAAGTTCTAAAGGAGCAGGAAAAACAGTGGGTCATGGCCTAGGCACTTTAATCTTTCTGAACTATGCAGCTTCCCTCAAAGGGAGTATTTTACAGTGCCAACATGAATTTTGAGTCAACCAGGTTAGCAGACAGGCAACGGTGACCTTGCATTTTAGAGAGGCAGTGCAGAAAAAGTCGGGCGCATACTTCAGGGCTTCTGCTGGTGTGCAGAATTTTGGAAGAAGATGAGGAACGGAGGCGCTTATTTAACAGCACAGTTCCACTAGAGGACCTGGAAGTAGAAACTGAAATCTATGAGACACAAGACATGCTAGCGGTGGAACGAATCAGGCGGCAGTTTATTGACGACGAGCGGGATGCCCTTATCTCTCAAATATCAGAAGTAATGACTCGAATCAACCAGAAAATGTAGAATAGACAATAGAGATGGATATTTTCTTACCCCTTCCAAGTGCTACGAAAAATGAAGCTACCCACTCACTGTGCGGTGGACCGCAGGTAAAGGCAGACTCCCTGTCTCAGGGCAACGCTGCGGAACTCCCGGAGATTATCGATTCACTCAAAGTACGTCTGTGTCTTGTAGGTTCCTCGTGTATATCCTGTCTTATAAGGCAATGCTCTGGCTGCCTCTTAAAACGATGCACTAGCACCCTTCCTTGACCCTGTCCATGCAGAAACAGTCGTTGGCGCGCGTAGAGGAGATGAATCAAAGGATACTTCAACAAAGCGAATGCCGACAGGCCGATCAGCAAAAGTCTCAAGAGAAGAGGAAGGAGCTTCTATCGAAGCGACTGTCTCTTGCAAACGATGCACGCGAAAAGAGGACGCTGTGGCTTGAACGACAGGTACGACGATCTTTAAAAGCTGCGTGCTCACCATAGCGGAAGTGAGAATTTTTGCTTGTTTGCGCGTGCATTGTTGTGCACTAGACAGCATCTGTATACGTCAACGTTGCCTGTGTATGCGCCTCCCTGCATTTTGTCTGACACCTCCCCAGTTCAACGCGGGCCGAGACGTATCAAAGCGACAGCACATGGAAATGCACCGGCTCCTATGCCAGATCACTGACAAGCTGTTTTCGACATTAATTGGAACAACACAAAAAGGCGCATCAGACCCTTCTGTAGCTGCCGAAATGACAGCATTTACAGATTCCATTTTCCATGAAGATGCGTATACCAGCATACTACTTACTATTTCACCGCTAATGGCTCCACCCTCAGTGTCCCAACAAGAGAGACAAGATCTTCTGAAAAGCAGTTTCATTCAGTGGGAAGAAGCAGTCCAAGCGGCCAGCCAGGGTCGTGCAAAACAACTGAAAACTTGCCTCCAGCAAGCTCGTTCACGGAGACAGAGACTAGATTCAGTAAGCATTCTACCACGTCTCACCTTCACGGTAAAGCAAAGAGGCAGCCTCCAAAGCGGTTCCGGAGTAACCCTGATATTAGAGCATAGATGCGCGCAGGCGGATGAACTCCTCCGCAACAAACTCCTAAGGGCAAGGGAAGCTGAATGGACTACCATTGTGCTTGACAAAGGAGCAGCGGATAATTCGTTTGCTCTATCAACCATGGGGCAGTCTGGGTAGGTTGGCGACTTTTCGGCAAAGCCTGGTGAATGTCAGAATGTCCAACGGGCTCCGCCAGTGCTTTGCATCTGTGACTTTTCCCAATTGTCTCGTTGAGTCCACTGATCTGTGCGCCGTGAAATGGATTATGATGGCGGGTGTGGGACCTGCACATTTGTGGCAGGGTGTGGGCAAGAAACTACTGCACGTCTGTACAAGAAAACATAAAGAAGCAAACTGAAGAACTTAAGAATAAACAGGCTGCGGAACTCGCAGCATTCGAAGACGAACTGAAGGTTGTTTTGTCTTTTGCAAACACACAGGCGTTTGATGACAAAGCCGTATTTGCAGCAAGTACAACTAAACCGTTCAATCGGCCGGGTTTTAAACGAGCAGTCAGCAGCCGTTAATGTGGTTGTTGTGTTTCTTCACAGCAATCTCAAAATGCAAAATGTCTAGAGATAGAAGATCTAAGGAACAGGCTAAAATCGCTACAGCAGCGAATCGTGAGAATTTACACCATGCAGCAAATCTGGCTGGAACTTTGAGCTGTCCCTTGAATAGGCTTCAGCCGCAACTCATGCACGGCCGCCCCGTCTCAAATGCTGTTTTTTCCTGTGTGTTCCCAGGGGGACCAGGCGGAAGATCCGGGTACTGAAAAACCTAGGCAACACGAAATATAGAGACACCGGCTAGGCGTTTCCTTACCTAAGAAGCCATTTCTTAAAGACCCTATAGATCGTTTAGTCTCATATTTAGGATAAGGCGAGCATATGCTTTGTGTATCTCAGAAGCTGCGGAGGCTATGCGCCGAGAAGCTGAAGCTACTGAGAAAGAAATCACAACGCGCGAGGTACGCTACACAAGTTAAATGGTCCCTAGTACACACTACCTACAAAGTACAGCATATGTGGAGGGTATTTGAACTCCTCGTCACCATCTATTCCTGCTATACGCTTATGCAGCACTAGTGGACCAACGCTGCAGATGCTGCAGAACATATCGTGTCTTTTCTGTCCATCGAAATGCTATGTCAAGACTTTTGCGCGTACCAAGCAGTGGTTCCTCTAGGCCTGTGCAGTGACTGCCACGTAATAATGCCACACGCACACGCGTATCATAGTAGAGCAGGCGTTTTGTCTGCTGTGAGACGTTCTACTCACGACCTTGTTACTTTTGTCTTTTATTTGGGACTAAGGCTGCTGCTCATCTCGAAGCTAAGGCTGCCGATGTGCGAAGGCGAGAATTCGTCGAGGGGCAGAAAAAAGAGCTCCTTATGCACGAGCTGAAGGAACAGAGGGAGTTTGTGGAGGCTCAGTGGAAGGTTAGATCTTCGCGGGTCACCGAATTGGCTCCACAATGTAGCATTTTTTCACAGTGATCGCGGCTCAGGACTGCATGAAGCAAACATTCAGTCCACGGCTGATTACTGTTGCGCCGCAGCTTTCCAGGATTGCGAAATTTGAAGAACTGCGGAGCATGCAGCTAGATCAGTCTAGCAGTGTTGCAGCACAGAAGGAGGTCAGGACCTAAATTTTTTCATCCAGTTGCACATTAGCACTTCCAGATGAAATACCCGGCAAAAGGAAGTTTCTACGTAGAAGTACAGAAAGCAACTCAAGTGCCATCTTGATTGCTACAGGCTTTGTTGTTTCTAAGAGCCTACAATAGAGGAAATGCTTTGAGGCTGTAAATGGTGAAAGCAAAGCGTGCAGGGGATTCTGAATTGCCCTGTTGTGTCCGCAGTTGTTAGCTGGCTGCCACGAAGCTGAGATCCGAGACTTGAAGGAGCTGCACAGTCGCCAAAGAATTCTTATCCTCAACCAATTTTTCCACCAAACGCAACGCGAGGCGAAGGACAAACTCTTGTAAGGACTGCCTTTCACACCTTGATGATACTGAGAGCTGCGAAGAGGCTTATGGTTGACTGCTCTTCGCCATGCAAGCGCTCGAGTAAATGCATTGTTTCTGCATCTGCTTCTGCAGCCCTACAAAAAGCCTTCATGGGGAGTCGTCAACCACAGCAGAACAATCTCATGAGAAACAGGGACACGAAGCTTCTGTTACCGCGGACACGGTAGCGTCACAGGACGTTAATGTGAGATAGTTTGTCGTAACCCTCAGATCCAGTACTCCACACACTTGTACACAACTTCGCCCGCCATCCTAGGTAGCACATAGTGGCATTGCATATTACTTGGGTTTCTATCGCTCAGGATTATGTCAAACAAGCTATGGCTGCAAAAACGGCAGAGGTGAACTGGTTTCCCTACGTTTCTTCTTGGGCAGTTGTGACGCAGGGTGTGCAAACTGAGACGCTTGCCCCTAAGGCATGCATGTCAAATGGTGTGAATTTTGCAAATGCACAACAGGTAATGGCACAGGAAGAAAAGGAAATAAAGGAGCTGAAGGAGAGGCATTACACCGAACTTGCAGAGGTCGGTCAGCCTGTCGGGTAGTGAATGCTCCCGCGTCGCGCAATATCATTCCCTTTAAAGCGCAGAAAAGGAGCGGTAGCATGCGGATCCGGTGCTATGTGTGTCAACGCAGCTCGTGAAAAGCAACGAAAATGCTACAAACGAGTCAACAGCACCTCTGAAGGTACGCTGAAGTACAGTGCATTCACCTGCCTGCCTCAACAACTTCAGATGGTCCCCCAACATATGCTTCACCATATGATGTTTTAGAAGCACGTATTTCGTAGTTTAAAGCCCCTGGTAAAATCCCAAATACAATATGCGTGTGCACTGAGCATGGGACGAGCCAGACGGTCCAAGTGGTGTTGCCTGACGAGCACACGAGCGGCGGGGAAAATACGTCTGATGGAAAAGCTCATTCTTCTGATCAATCCAGAAACACCCTTGAAAATGCTCCTAGCAAGCTTGTTGCCGAATGGCAAAGGCGCATAAGGTCTGGAAGTTGTGCAAGCATATTGATTGCCAAGGGGGATGGAGAAGATGCAAAGGCAGCGGCCATCGGCAAGCATTTAGAACAGTTCGTCAATGCCGTGATCCGGGTGCAGAGAGAGGAAAGAGATAGGCAGCGGAAAATTATGGAGGAAAAGTTGACCAGACGCAACGAAAGGCGCCTGGCCAAAGGGAAGCACAGGCGGCGGAGCACTGCGACAAAAAGAAGCAAATCCTCCGTAAAAGACAAATTTTCACTATGCTAGGGCCAATGTTTCCCTGCTTCATGCTTATTCCGGCATATGGAAAGTGCCAAACATATGTTGCACAAACCCTTCATCTGAACGTGTTCTTGCTTGCTATTCGTGTACGATTCAGGGGCCTCGTAAGAGCGTAATGGATTTTAAGGCTGAACGGCTCCACACAACGCGGCAAAAGGAGGAGCAAATGAAGTAAGCTGTGTCTTATATGAGCATGATCCGTCAAACGGTTCAAATGGACATTTGCAGTAAGGGGTCGACTGTCAACCTGCGTTGCGCATTACTGTTCTTTTTCCAGAGAACAGTGGAAGGCCAAAAGGGATGCCCTTGATGGGTGGCATCCTATTTTCTGGTGCATTGTGGAGGAAGAAGCTAAGTTCGGTTCCTATGAAGCATACGAAGACTCTGCAAGCATAGTCGGTAAGGCTTAGGTTGGCGGGTTCAAACCAGAACAAGTTTTTCCCTGTTTGTAGCGCGTGCAACATTGATTTAGTGTTGGTGCTGGAAATGCGTGCGTGCAGCCCGAGGGCCAACTTTGTGTAACATTGAACGCGTGATAAACTCACTGGAAGAGGGGTCATTCCTCAGAAATATGATTGCAAACTTAGGAATACTTGGAAAGGCATTTAACACCTTGGGCACATTGCCAGATTATCTTGCAACGGACAGCGATGGCAGTGAGTCGGACTCCAGCTCGTCCAGCAGCAGCGAACAAGAGATGCCAGGGAAAAGGCGAAAGGCCTCCACAGTTTCCTCACCGACATCTCAAAGCAGCGATAGCAGCGATAGCAGCGATAGCAGCGACAGTTCCGATGAAAACAGTAGTTACAGAAGCAGCGACGGAAGCAGCAGTGAAGACAGCAGCGAACAAAGCTCTAGCAACGAAGACAGTGACGCAGGTGAACGGGGCAGCCAGAGCCAGACACACGCTGGTAAACAACCAGCTGCCAGCAGGCAGAATGTTTATCACGATGATAAATCGGCTCACGAGACCTCAAGCGTTTCCTCCAGTGATAGTGTGGACTCAAAAGGTGCTCAAGAAACTCAAGCAGAACGGGGCGGAAGCGGCAGTACGAGCAGTGAAAAATCCGGAAGCAGCAGCAGCGAAGGCACAGAAGGCAGCGAAAGCAGCAGCGATGGTAGTAGTGGGTCTAGCAGAAGTAGCAGTAGTGCCATTAGAAGTGGGAGTAGCAGCCAAAGCGAGAGCAAATCTGTCAACGAGACGAGCGGTGATAGCGACTCCGATGCCAGCAGCGAGTCCAGCAGCAGCAGCAGTGGGAGCAGCAGCCCTGAAGAAGCCAATACAGATACCAACGAGAGCCAAGTTACCAGCAGGAGTGGAAATGAAAGCGATTCTTCTGCTGTAAAGGGCCCTAGCATATCTCAGCCACCGGGCGCAGAAGCTCGAGGTGCAGCGGGCTCGTCCAGCTCGTCGGGGAGCAGCAGCACATCTGGGTTGGAATCCCCTGAGCCCTTTAGAAGTTCGAGTGCACCTCAATACTCACTTGCATCACGTGACAGTGTGGACATCTCCAGCAGGCCAAGCCAGGAGGATGGGGGCAGCCAAAACGGAAGTACCAGTGAGAGTTCAGGTAGCAGCTCCACTAGCAGGCAGCCAAGTACAGGAGGAACCGAAACAAGCAGCGATTAGAACGTTCGCTATCTTCTCACTTCTTCAGTCTCTACTCTGCTCATATGTCCCGCGGGCTGTGTCTGTTTGATTCTTTGTCAAACCGCTCCAGTTCCAATTATTACACCACGAAGCACGAAAGTATATCAAAGCGTTGTCAGAACAGCATTGAAAGGTGGCTTCCCCACAAAATCCCTTGCCTCTTTCTATGCATTTACAGACAGCCTTAGGTTTTCCTTCAAGCTTTTGATTCTATTGTGAATGCACGATAAACCCGGACTAGGGTGCCATTTCGGACGTTCACTACGGGGCTTTCTTGTCTTCCCGTCACTGGGTATCCTGACTGCAAATACTTGCCCTTTTGTATGGAGGATGGCACGCTATATAGTAGCCAATTCAGCGAATACGCAACTAAAGAACATCTTACACTAGCTTTTGGCAAGCTTTAGCATGTGGTATAGTTCTCTAGGCTAACGGAACCATTGCGTTTCCACACTATTGGTAGATGACGAAGGCATAGTGCTCGGCGCCATGCACCTTATATTGCTGTTCTGGAGCCTCTAGCTCCCCAGACAGCATATGACCTCTCCCCTATCCCCAGGCGCGTTCAGCACAGCTACATGGGTACGCGTTCGGCCATGAGCTTCTGCCTGCTCAGTTGCAGGTCTCTCCCTTGCAATTCCTCCCGCAGCAGCAAACCGGCTCTTCAGCATACCAAGTCCCCTTCCGACTCTCACGCTGCTACCCAGGCAGTCGTTATACGAGCACTCGACTTCTATTACATTGCATGCAAACACGTGTAAATGCGTGCACCTCCTGGCAAACTCCTCTGCACTTTTCCCCCTGCCAGCGAAACAATATGCATGGTGTGGTGTTCAACAGCCTGGGGAAAGGGGCAAAGAGGGGCAAAAGAAAAGCGATATAGGGGTATGCTGCTACAACACTGCAGAATTTACTCCTATAAAATGAAGCGGAAGTCTCACTAATGTTTGTTGCAGATATTGCTGCTGACGGCATTCGGCTGACACAAGCCGTCGCAGTTCCCTTGGTGCCCGTGCAGTATGGGGGGTTGGCAACAGCGCAACACCGCCAGTAGCGTAGCCTAAAGAAAAATCCAGGATACACCGACACCAAAGCGCAGAATTGGACAGCACCTGGTGAGCAGGTTCGGGGCGTAAACTAGAGCCAGGCAGCAAAGTATGCGAAGCATTAGTGTACCTTAGATGTAAAGTCCCAGCGAACCGCAAGGAGAGAGGAAGGCACATACCGAAGTAGGAAAATAACTGGCGCATTAGAAAACGCAGATATAAATGTATGGGGCCCTTACTGTACAGCAAAATACCTGTTGAAAAATATTGTGGGGAACTCCGCGTTGCACTGTACCAAAATACGCGTGCTGTAGCCTTCGCTGGACGAAGTACAGCACGTAGCAGTTTATCACTTACTGTAGTGACGTTTCACTACAAACAAGGCTTAAAATGCTGCTCTGGCAGCTTTGCCGTGCTTCGTGGGTCCTTCCTGTAACATGGCCTGTACGAGGCTGGTACACTTTCCCTCCTTGCATGCAAGCTATCTACTATGCGAAAAACCTGTATTAAACATCCATGCCCAGTATGATTGCATGCAAGAAAGAAGGCTTGGCAGTGCTTGCAGGTGGGGTTCTCTTGTAGACTAGTTTGCAGCAATGCAGCCTACCAGGCAGCCTCCCATTTCCCAGCCCCCGACGCTTGGGCCCGACTGGCAAGACAACTGGGTGCAGCGACTCCATTTTCTAATAAAAGGAACACTGAAATGACCCTGTAGGAGCTGTGGCATCGTCTTCTTTGCTAATTCCGCATATTACTTGGGCCCTTGGCTGTTCGGTAATAGCAGCGTGAGGCTGACAGACAGGGGTTGCTGGCGGGGACAAGATAGCCTGGAGAGCAGACCTACGGCGGTGCCCGACAGGGAAAAATAACCGGTATTGACTAAAGGGCATCTTAATCCAAAGCAAGGCCTTGACAAAAGAGGGACGGAAAGCTTGCTCATCAGCCGTTTTCCTTTGCCTGCAGCTCCTCCGTTTGTCTTAGTCCCTTGCCACTCTATCCTGTGAGGAGACTCAGGGACTCGCAGTAACTGACTGGCAAATGTTGCATGCTTTTTTTCTGGAGACACAAGTTGCTGAGCGGAAGATACTGTTCCGATTACTCGCTGGTCAGGGTAGGGTCCATTTCCCGACAGGCCTGAGATCCCTACAGCCCCAGCGTCTGCTTAGTAATCATAAAAAGGGGAGTTTCTCACCCATCCCGCTGGGTCGATTATAAGCTGAAGCATACAGCATTCGATGAGTGGATGCAGCCTGGGTGCAGCTAGGGCAACAAACCCGGTTAGGGTCGTGGTGTCTTTCCAGCTTGTTACCAGAAGGGGTTCCCCCAAAAGGACGGAACCACAATCGTATTCTATCGCGACTGGCAAAGTCCCTGCTACTTCGGGTGTCTTCTAGATGACACCCGAACAGCATGAACACCATAAAACAGATATTGCGAAGTTATCCGATATCGGATGGATACTCGATGCGTATTCGCTCCTTTATGCACTGACAATAATGCCTGACAAGCGTGACGACATCGGCGCTGAGCACGTACGATGGTCAACTATCTACACCTTAGTGCCATTGTTGTCGCTCCGAACTTTCTCCTACCGCTAGTCCACGCCGTCCTGGAAGTGTCGTAACGAGCGAGATAGTTCCCCTCTTCGGAATTACTATCCCAAGGACAGGCGGAAGACTGCCTTCAGGCTTCATGAAGCTCCGTGATGGCAGGCCTCCCAAGGAACTAGCTTATCTGGGATATACACTATATGCTGAGAGGGGTTAGGCCAGCAGTGGAGAAGGTGCAGGCTTCTGAAGTTCGGGTTGAGCGTTATCTATCGTTATGCAGGTGCGGCAGCGCTTGGGATCGGGCAACTACTGCTGGCTGTTTATGGCGTAAAAGGTTGCTGACCTAGCGCATGCATTCTAGGAACTTAAACTTGCCCGGGTACATTTTTTCACCGGGAGTTCGGTACATGCGCAGAGGGCGCAGGATCTTAGAAAGCGCCCGGTGGATTACACCACCTTCCAGCTACCAGAGCATGGCATGCTTTCTTATCTACCAATGGATGCTTCGGCGTATGTCGCCAGAACGGTTATTGAGCAGGAAAGCCTAACAATTGGATACTTTTGCCAGATACTCTTGCGCCTTCCCGCCAGAAGTGCCCTTTACACCATCAAGGAGCTTCTGGCGCTCATGACAACCTTTGATGAACGGAAGCATCCTTTAGAGACCGGTAAGGTGACAAATGATGGGAGCCATTAGGCATTGGCCCACCTGAAAAGGGTGACTGCTTCTAATTGCACGGTAGGATGGCATGGTACTTACACTCCCTTGTGTAGCATTGTGGCCTTACCGTTACGTAGTTGCTAGGCCCGCGCAACCAAGCTCTGCACACCTTGTCTCGTCATCCCCCCGCCCGCCCTGACCTTCCAGTGGTCAATTGATTTTTGCCTTTAGCTACTGTGCAGCAGTAGCCTCAGTGTCCAGCTCGGTATAACGCGAAAGGCAACCGATGCGAATATCCCCAGACCTGCGCATTATGGATTTGTGCGGTGCCTGCTGCCTTTCAGGAGCGGAAATGTTTGAAGATTCTCCAAAGAGGAAACCAGGTGCAAAGGAGGCATCGGGGACTACCTCCCTCGCACATGAACTCGCTGGCTCCTCACTGCCTCCTCCGGCTACTACTGCACCATTCTCTCCGCCCAGCGTGGGCGAACACGAGCTGCCTTCTGTTCGGGCATGAAAAAACGCTGGTTGCAAGATTCCTACATTCCGGGGGGTCAGTGCAGCAGCAGTGGAAACAGCTGAAAGACCTGTAACAATGGAATCCTCTGATTGCCCACTATTTCTGTATTTCCCAGAGTTTCTCACGCACATATTAAAAGTTCAGCACTGCCGTGTTCCTGCGGGGCATAAGACCTACAGAAAGGCAAATGAAAAACTGCATCGTCACTTTCGTTGGCCCGGAATTCACGCACCTACAACGACATAGGTTGAGTGGTATGCTGAATGCAGCACGTCTAAACTGCCATGTCAAAAGGCAGCAGGGTTGTTGCAGCGGCTTAGGACCCCCCTTCGTGGGCGGGATCATGTGAGTATAAGATACATTATTGGCCTTCTCCGCGGTATCAACGGATAGGACTCATTCCCTGCGTTGGTGGACTCATTAAGTAAGATTCGCTTCATTCCCTCTACCCATGCAGGGACGTTGGCGCAGAAAACCGAGTTTTTAGTATATCAGCGAACTTGCTACAGATCACAGATTCACAGAGGTGAATGTAACCCGTCGAGATCCGCGCTTTTAAACTCAGTTGGGGCGGCAGTTGGGTTCGCGTTTTAATACTAAAATGGGGATGCAGCGCTATGGAATCCACAGTCGGATGGGCAGAACGGGCAAGCCGAAAGATGGAGTAGATACTGCACACATTTAGAATCGGAGGAGCGGGTATGGGAAGGGCGCCGTCTGGTCCAACAATTGAGATATAATACCATTCATCAAATATAGAATTCGGCTGTTTCCCGGTGGTGATCGGGGAAAATCCTCTAAGAGCACCAGTCTTCACAATAGTGGGTTCACTGCCTGCTTCTTCGCATTTTCCAATGATTAAACGTGTTGTGAAGCAGCACAGCCGCACGCTCTCAAGGTTAAAAGCAACCAGTAATCGTAAGCTGAAAGCTGTCGACAAGACGTAGGGTACCCAATGGGTGAGAGGTTTTGGTTTAACAGTAAGAATGAGCCGTCCCTCAACACATGTGCAGAATTCGAAAATACTCATGGTGACCGCGTTGCTGTGAGCGTTCTGGTGAAGTCCCTTTTGACTGACTCTACCTCCTAATTATGGATATCATGATATCTTCCGTGTAGCCCACCGTGTCCGCCATACACTTAGACGTCGGCAGGTTATTTACAGGTGTGTCGGCCTCTGTTCAGAGGTCGGCGCAGGCGCTGCCGACGTCCTCACACGCATTTCAATACTCAGTAACCTGGCGAATTATTGTCTGTGAGGTCACCGAAGCCTTTTTGCGGGAGGAGAAGCAAGACGTTTGTTCAGCGATGATGTCAGTAGATGCGGTGTGACTGACTGCGTAAAGATTGAATGCACTGAGGATATTGAGGCGTAGAATGTCTCAAGAGTAGCGTCCAGACTAAGGAACAGCGTTAACCAGGCAAACGTTTGTGGGAAAGGGGGAAGTTGTAGTACCGCGCACTACTTACAATGTCATTGTCGATGTAGCTTAGCTGTAGTTGAAATAGCAAAGGAATCTGTGAGTAGGTGGGGTGGAACAGCGAAGGTATTGTTTATCGTGAAATAGTTAGAGTACGATAAATAATGTTACTGAAATCAGGAGTTTATTAATTGTGCGTGCTGTGAGCGAAGCACGAATAGTGACAGCTGGGGGGGTGACGACTACAAGGAACCACGGATGGTCTAAACTGCTGTAAAAGTGCGTGAACGTGCGAGGAATGGCAATTTAGTTCAATTCCTCTGTGCATTTCCTACGTATCTAGCCTAAACGCATTGAGAACCTTGTATTTAACTACGGCTACTTGATACCAATCTTGCTCTCCAACAGTAGTATGATTAATGGAAAACTAAAATCACAACCGTTGCTGAAACTCGAACTTATTCTAGGGTGTTGAAAGCCGAAGGATCAGTCAACTACAGTTCTGTGTAGCAGGTTGTGAACGTGGCTCTCCATCTGCTTCGAAAACCCCAGTGTAAATCCCCTTATATTCCAGAGAGAAGCGGGAGTCTAGCAAGCGCAGCCTGGGAGCATGAGGCAAGAAACTGTGACGAAGGGCGCTGAGTATATGGTTATAATGATGTTGCACGCTCCGCAAAGCGCTCAGGACGGCGAAGGTTCGATTAGGTTCGCCATCTAGTTGGTTTGGGGATTTTCTTATTTTCCTCCACTCAAGCCGATGGCGTGCCTTATAGGCTTACTGCCGGCGTGGAGAGCCTACCGCAACACTAGTTCCGTTCTCTAAAACCGTTTTAGTAAGTCGGCAGGAATCTTCCAAGCTGTCCATTTCGGGAGGCTATTGGGCAATTGCCGCATGGAACAACTGGTGAAGGGTGAGAATATTGTGGCATGGAAAAGGTCTGAAGAGGGCTAGAATAGTCGAAAGCATTACGTTTAGCAACCCAGTAAGCACGAACATGAGAAGAAAACACTATTCAACGAAGAAGAAAAAGGTAGAGAAATGACAGCCTGTGCCGAAGTTGGTTAAAATGACTTATTATTCCGGTGCCCAGGAAATGCAGAACTGCAGGGCGGCTGGACTTACAGCTCTTCTAGCTTCACGACAAGCGCGCCCAAGAATTCCGAAAGGAAACTCACCGACGGAGGTCCGGTGTAGAGAATCCGTTTGTCTAAAGCTTGTGACCCTCCTGGATATACAGCGATTGAAGGGATCTGCTCCTTCATCTCAAAATCAATAAGGTCATTAACTTGACCGTCTACCTGCCCAAATAGTACCTGACCTTTCAAAGCCTCTGACGCGTTGAAGACTTTAGCTACTTCTTTCCATGCGCTGAGGTATACTTCACAGTCTGAGCATTCGGGTTTGTAGTAAAGAACACCAAGAGGCACCCGTTTAGCTCTGTGTAATACCTTTAGGAACTGATGGTGGTTAAGCTCCATAACATGGCTTTCCTTCTCAGTGTAGCTTAGGCGATTTGAGCGGAAGTGAAGTTGGGCGTTGCCAGTGCTCCAGTCCTCGAGAAACGACTTCAGGCTATGATAGTTGAATGGCATCGACAAGGAATACTGAGAAAATGGAGAGAGTTCGCGCACCACCCCTGCTATTTTTTGGTATGCTGATGAACTTGCCCGCTGATCCATGAGGACAGCACCACCCCAACTATGGCTGAATATGTCTTGGGACCTCGCCGCCTCCTTGAGAGTGGTATTTCTAATGTGGAAAGCTATGCGGTCACTGTATGTTTCATAGAATTCCATCAACAGCCATGCAATGTCCTGCAGGTTTTCGTAACGGCTAACGTAGACAGAAAGAAGGGCCCGTTTTCCAATGAGCAGGCGAGGAGGCCGTTCTCCATAATATACTTTTCTATTTTCCGCCTCCAACAACAGTGCCAAAATGGATTTACCGTCCCATTCCGGTTCTCCCAATGTAAGATATTCTTCCTCGCCGACATCGAAGGGCAGCTTTTTCCTATAGACACGAAATTCCTCCTCTTCCGAAGAGGCTACATATTTTATGTCAAATAGGGTGAATCTAGAAGGGAGTTTCTCTGTGTTCTCCCAAAGCCGCTTTACAAGTGCAGCCCTAGGACTCCCTTCGTGAACAGACGCATGAACGACGGGACCCACGGGAGACCCGGGGGATAGTGCCTCCCGAAAGGTGTCCTTGCCTACTGATGTAAATTGAACAACTTTACCTTGATGTAGCAGAACCCAATGGGCAATTTCATTGGCAGTTACATCCGCACCTTCATACGTTTTGTAAACTGCACTTTGTATGTTGGCATCTGGGTAAAGCCTAAGGGACGGAGTATTCTTAATGCCGAAATGCCTGGCTTGTTCTGTCTTTTGCTTGATTTTCACATTGACTACCTCAAGGGAGACTCCAAGGTTTTCTAACATCTTCTGCGCCAGCTGAGCCTCCCGAAGAGCTTCCTGAGAATGTGGGCACCGTGCACTAGTGAAAACAACTAAAATGGCACTCGCCGTGGAGCTGGTTGTGCCTTGGGGGCTGTTGAACTCTTTCTTTGCATCGGCACCTTGCTGTTGGAGGTTAAGTCCATCTAAAGCGATATCGGGTCTATAAGATACATTCGCCCCATCTACAACGTTCCGTGAAACTTTAAATAGTATGTCCTCGTCATCCTGAAGCTGTTGGCGTTGCTTGAGAGCGTTAAATCTTGTCTCAAACAGGGAGTTACTTAATTTCCCACGCCTATTTAGCTCCGATGATACAGATAAGAGGTTTCCTCGTTTGTTCAGCACTGACACGCTTCCGGAAGGGGCCAGTTCAGCAGCTGCGGCTACATGACCGCTTATGAGGCATATGCATGAGCCATACAAAGTGGAGATAATCAACTGAAGAAGAAGTATAAATGAAGACCTTCTAGCCAGAGCAAGTGGCTGCCACACCCCCAGCATTGATTGAACAACGGGGAGCTGCGGA
This sequence comes from Eimeria sp. OTU-Y, assembly GCA_904066245.1. NCBI lineage: Eukaryota > Apicomplexa > Conoidasida > Eucoccidiorida > Eimeriidae > Eimeria > Eimeria sp. OTU-Y. The sequence continues at coordinate 34,845 of CAJFCZ010000009.1, forward strand.
AGAGTGTTCAGGAAAATGGGCCTCGCGTATGCCCTCATACTTGAGATGGCGTGCATCAAGTTTCCCGAAGCCAAAACACAAAATCTAAATGACGGATCAACGCCCCTCCGTCCAGTGTAAAACAGTCACATGTGCAGTGCGCTCGAGATTGACAGTCTTCACAAACCACACTGAGCGTCGTTCCCCAATTGGTCGCCGCTGAGGAAGGAAGTGCGAAGCAGCCCTTTCTTAAGAGACGCACCAATCTCTTCCGAGCATACAACCCAGTGTCGCGGCAACAACGAATACAGCCAAGGCTACCACAATCAAGCAATTTTAGATACGAACGTTGTACATTTCGGCACTTCAATGCGGATGAGGAAGCTTCAGGGGAAACGCAGGCACCCGTTGAACTCTTATCGGTAGTTGGAAATGCGCTACCCTAAGAATATAGAACCCCTAACGCGAGCTCAGTGGGGTATTTGTCACTAACAAATAATAATCTGCAGTGCCAAAAGCTGGTCTAGATTTCTCTGTATCAACCAAAGAGTCAGATGCAGAGGGGGCGCGATGCCTACCGAGTGGCCTGAGCTGCCTCCAGTCTTCAGTGTCAGAGTTATCCATATTTCGTTCGTGCATCAGCGGGCGAAACATCTACAAACTGGATTTTGCAGTAGTTATTTGCGTTTTTATTATTGAGAAATAGTTTCGCATATGGACTCAGTGTCAACCTAGTACGCCTGTGTAGGGCACATGTTGTGAAGGCCAGTAGGACAGAGTGCAACAAAGATTCCAACCACTCAATCACTAAACCTGGCTTGAGCCACCTTTATTCAAGAAATATGCATTATAAACTCTGGTAGTTGTATGTCGGCATTACTGGGAAAGGCAGTGACTCGACTCGACCGCAACTATCAAGTGTACTGTGGTGCGCCTATGCCAGCTACAATTTAGCTGCAGGACAGCCCCCACGGTAGGGTCCCATCTTTGGTTGACTCATACTACCAAGGGATGGGTAACGTTTTCCGCTTTGGGGGCTGCACCTGCTTCTTCGGCATTTGTCCCCGTCACGTAGTAGCTATGTTCACCTTGTGACCAGAGGGGTCCCACTGAATGCTTGACGCAGTGCGGGAAGACACAGCGGGAATGCGTATATATACAGGCAAAACGGAAATAAATAGTGGTTGGCACTGCACCTTAACTTGAGCAGATGATTATTATCTTCTAAATGGCACGAAGAACATGAAGCGGCATACATGCGGAACAACGCCGGCGTGTTTCCCACCCTCACGCTCTGTGCTACGCCGCATTGAGAGCAATGCGACGAAGCTTGTGACCACCTTCCGGCCGTGTTTCCACCTGTACACTGCGAGCCTCAACTCATACGTCACAGCCCCGCAGGAAATGGGGAAATGACACTCATACCGAACCTGCTGGAAATGGTACGAAGATATCAATTCCACGGTACAGTTGCAAGACATTGAAGCAGCTGGTGCTTAACAGGGTATTGGGCCACCACAGCAGCAGCAACGGCAGTGCAAATATAACATAAAAAAAGCTGGTTCTTGAGGCCATATGAAACAATTGAAGTTCGTGGAGTGCATTAGCGAAACGATGGAATGCGTTTGTGTGCACGCCCGTGGCCCTTTTCGAAATCATGCTAGATTTACTGCCTCTCTTTTTTGCATTAGTGCGTTTTGCAAGTACACATTCTAGCATCACTAAAACACCTCCTGAGGAGAGTATGTTCATTGCCCCCGAATAGGAAAACAGCACCTACATGCTGTCATTGGGGTAAGCATGTCGAGAGTGGAGATAGGTTGTCCACCTCCTCAGGTGCATGTCGAAGAACGTTCGGATAGTCAGTAGCTTGGTGTGCTTCGGGAGAGCTCACCTCGGATGAGCTAAAGCTCTAACGATACTGAACGAAGGGACAAATGCGGCGAGTTTTCGCTGAGATCGCTAGCTGCATCACAGAAGTAGATCACAGAATGGGAAGCGCACTAATGAATAGCGAGATCGTGCAATACAATCTGAAATGCAGTAGTTCCTTAGCAGTTGGACAAAGACAGGATTCCCACAATTCTTCAAGCTTGCTTTGGTCATATTATGGATCTTGTTCACGTCTTTTGGTGCACTTGGCTTACGAATACTCTGAACAAACAGTGCGTGTGTTTATCTCACCACCGTTTCCAGAGTTCACGATCGAGTTGTTCTCAGCTTCGCTGAGAGATTGGTCATGGGATTTTGCCTGTTCTTCAGGTCCTGATAAACATTCAACTTCTACCTGGCTTCCACAAGCTGTGAACTCATTTGCCCCTGCACCTGTGGCAGTTTCTGCAGACCTATCCTCGCTTGTTATACCCTGTTTTGGCAAGCTTATTGGTGTACGATGTGCTTTCTGGAGAGCTTCGTCCAATTTTCTCTGTTCTTGGCAATTGAACCTGTTTGTATATGCGCCTCTGTACAGCAAGAAGGATGCAAGTGGTGGAGAACCCGCTGCAGCTGCCAGGTGGTAGCAGGTGAGCCCAGCCTGAGTTTTTGTTCGAACATGAACCTCAACTGACACACAGGCTGATAGGTCATTGTAGGCAGATTGTATACGGGAAAACCTCATTTTGGCAGTGCATCATCGTTGCACATCTACGCAGAGGCTTCACTATCCAGATGTTCTCCACCTGTTAAACGCTATTCAAAGCTCTGCATTAGCCTCGTACATTATTCGCTCTGTTTGTCTCCGCTCCCTTGCTCAGCAGCAAAGCTACCATCTGAGCGAATGCGCAAATAGTACATACTATTGTACTTCCATTACCGGGAATGGTGCTGTGCAGAGGCGCACATCTGCATTTGTATTCATGCATTCGTAACTGCATGCTAGAGCTTCCGCTGATCCCGTGAGAACGCTTTAAAATGGGTTACTTGCCTCTGCTCGCCTTGCATACACTGCAAGAAACAACGGGGTGTCGCCAGCCTGAGCACGCATTCAGAAGAAGGCTTGCGCGAGCCATAACTAGCCCACCGCTACACATGCTGCCGTACCTATTTTATACTTTCGCGCATGAGGCCCCTGCAGTGTCCTCCAATACCCTTTCGTTCTATTGTTTACTCCTACTTATTTGGATTTGACCGGAAAATCGTCAGGCGGTTGCACTGTTTCTGTGCTGTATTGTCTCTTAGAAAATTCTAATGTCGAGTGAAAGCATATCTTTCAAATGGGAATATCGTCCAGATCTGCTTGAGGCTTTGGTTGAGTGGAGGAGCGTACGTAATCAGCCAGATCTAAACTTGCTCCCCTTTCGATCAGCAACTCGGCTATTTGTTGCTGTCCGTGCAAGGCAGCCTCGTGTAGGGCCGTTGAGCCACGCACGTCTTGGTGATTGACGCTAGCCCCTCGATCCAGGAGAAGGCGTGTTACCGCTTCATGCCCGCGACAGGCAGCGTGCCACAAAGCCGTGCGGCAGTACTATGGGTCAAAAATAGCACAGAGAATAAACGGCACATAGTACCTTACACCTGCGTAAGGTTGTTCCTTGCCAGACCTAGCTTGTTTTGCTAGTTATGTCAGGGAACGCTGCTTGGGATGACAGGAGTGCTTAAGAAAATCCTCGGTCTATCTATTTTCCCTGCAATTGAGACAAGCCCGGCTGAATGCTCATGAAAAAGTCAAATTCATCCTCTCACTGGAGGCTCCGCAAAGTCGAGATTTGGGAGAAGTTTCATCAACTCCTTGCAGTCACGGAATTTTCCGTCCCGGGCGGCAGCCACCAGTTTCCGTCCTGCCTCCTGAACACCAGAAAATCAAGCAGGCTCCTTACTAAGTGTGTGCCTTCAACGGCCAACAAATATGCTCCACCAGCAATTCCACAGCATACATCCACTAGATAGAATTATTTTTAAATGGAGTGGCCCTGTAGAATTCTCGGTGGCCTGGAGCTGGCTTTGCCCTCGCCGCTCACTGTCATGCTGCCGACTGAGAGACTTCCGTTCAGATCACTTAATTTTGTCGAATGGGCATTCACTGTCAGAGGCGGAGACGGAGATGAGGTTATGCGGAGGGCGTGGAAAAACCAGGAATAGCCTAATCCAGTGGCACCAGGAAACACGTATTACCCATCATTCCGGTAACGCACTAGAAAAGGCTTATCCTTTGTGAGCATATTATCTGGGCATAATATGAATTTCGCATGGACCACGCGGAAAGAATTAAGCCTTTTTGTAGAATTACTGTGCCCTAGCCCCATATGTAGGCAATAAGAGGAACATGTCGCTTGTGGCCTTTGCGTTTATAGCTGGTTGCAACCTTGAGAGCTGCGTGAACACTGCTGTGGAGGCCCTCAGACACACAAGCAGGAGTTGCTCACCCCAAACGAATTGAATTCCAAAACTGCGTGTAACTTCACTGAAAGTGCGTTGCACTGGACACTTTAGCATCTACCCCGCTTTATATTTCTGCATAATGCGTGCTTACTGACGAGCAGCTCCGGTTTAACGAAGGTGCGAAGACACTGTGGTGCCTAGTAATATAGTAAGCAGGGAATTGAGTTTTACAATTATAGGATAACCAGCCAATAGCCAGCCGCACGGCTGAACATACACACGAGTATTTCTGTAATTAAATTACAAGCCAATCCCCAGCATTAGTACTTGGGGCTGATTTGGCTGCGTGCATGCAGCCAATACCCAGTTCGAAAAGTTAGTTTTATACCGAGAGCTACCAAGTATTGAATTACAGAACATTTGAGCAATATTCCTTGTACAGCTTATGACTATGCTTGCGCCTAGGCCTCCCGTTCCGTGGAGACCGTACGCGAAGCCGAACCCAGCTATGACCATCTTTCACTGCTCCTTTTCGCTCTTTTCCGCGTCCGCGCACTTCCCCTTCACGCCTCCGCGAACAACCCACGAAGTGCGACACACGGATGATCCTTGAGCCGCCACTCAACATTCGTTTTAATAGTATGCGTGTGCATATTATATGAAATTGAAGCATCTTTGCCGCACGTTTCTCTGCACCAACTCTACGCCTGTATGCAGGTGTATCCACAACATTTGAGGGCTGCCGAGGGAAGAAGACTCTTAGGCATTCTGATCAGGTGGAGCCCAAGCGGTCTCCCGCCTAGGTGGTGAAAAGGGTGTACACTAGGTACTACGGTGCGTTTGAGACAGGCAGCAGGGGGGTATGGAGCCAAGACGTCATGCTGGGCTGACTGCAGTGTACCTCCCATCAACCGTGAATGCTTTTGCGATCACGGAACAAGTAGCTTCCCCACTATCCCCTAACAATCGTTACAAAGTCCTCACGCTTTTCCCCTTTATAATAATTGGTATTTTTTAGGATCTGCGTTCCGGAAAGGACACAGTGGACGAGTTGGCGTCTGGTGGCATCGGAGCCACCGGCTCATTAGACGCCCATCCATCCAAATATCCTTCGTCGACGGCGTTTGTGATGTCTTCAAGCGTGTCAAAGATAAATGTATGAGGGGCGAGTTGCTTCAGGGGCATTGGAGTAATTACTTCGCTATTTGCATGCGCAGTGCCAGAGTTGTGAAAGCATAAACATAAAACCGACTGGTAAAGCGGTGCATACAAAATTACGATTCGTTGGTAAACCGAAGCCCCACAAGGGATTAGCAGTTTATGTATTAATGGTCCCTAAGTACGTTATCGCCTGCAAAATAACAGCTAGTAATTGACAGGCGAGGATGAGGAATCGGTAGAGCAAAACAATACTTTTACTGGGCTAATATAGTGAATACGAGTACAAGGGGGGGCGAGCGGGGGGAAAATGACACATTTGCCTACCGGACAGAATAGGGAAGATAACGAAAAGCGTTTGGAATGACACACGCACAGAACCAACGTGTAGCGTTGCCAGTTTGTTTCAGCCCTCTTCCCACCAAAATGAAAGGCCGGGAGCAGACGGCAGACGAAGCACTTGGTAGTTGAAGTTTCTACGGGCGTGTGTGGCGCTTTCCACCGGAGGTCCCCACATAACCGAAGAGAAAAAAATGTAAGCATGGAACGGCTAAGCAGCTAGGGCAACATGAGTTTGAGAAGTGCAGCGAGGGGAACATAACACGTCAATGGGAGCTCTGCGGCCACCAACCAACGTTTACCGCGTCAATAGGTCTGAGGATTACACGGGTAGTTCCTCCCCGAGTCAGCTTTGTATCCGTTCAAGTTCCCGCTTAATGCCAGCAGATGCTAGAGTTGCTCGGGAAATATTACTGAGTGAATCCAGCATGTAGAACTACCGCAGTGGACTGCAACGCACTCATCTATTCGTTAGCGTATCATCTGCTACTAGCTTTCGCCAGTAACATGTAGGACATAAGAATCAGCATAAGACAAAAGTATAATGTAGCCGGGAAATGGCCCGGCTTCGTCGGTTTTTTATTGGGCCAGTTCGCCATCCCCCCGGTTATTCAGTAGAGAGTATGTATGCGGACTTCAGAAGCCCTTACCGTTTCCAGCTCCAGTAGATTTGCTTAGGCCCCGGGGGAAAGCAGTAAGCTTCTAAAGCGGACATAGGGTATTACGCATCAGCCCAGTACACAGACGGTGCCGAAACACGTGGAAAATAAAGTGAATCTACTATTTTGCTGTGGAGTTGATAATAGAACTGCTTTGGGGCAGTCCAAGCATAAACGGGAAGATTATATATAGTTCTCACGTTTGACAGAAAGCAGCCAGCATCCGTCCAGATGCAAACTTGCTGGACGCCCTACTCCACCGGACGGAGCTTCATATCGGCCTGGCGGCACCCTCTACTCCCAGCAGTAGAGCGTGCCGGCAGGCCGATAGCAGGACCGTGAGGAGCAACCGGAGCATTTCCTAAGAAGGCACAAGGTTAGTCACTCAAATAACACTGTTATGACACAAATAAATACTCTAGAAAGAGCAGCAAAAGGGTGCACAAGTGGCGGCCTCGAATTACTGGGAAAAATCGTTGATACGGCAGTTTCAGATGCGTCGTACAGAATAAGTTTCCTTTTAGAAACATGTCCGCCCGCTCGGTTGGTGGGCTGACAAGTTTCTTTATCTCCAGTTTCGCCTGCGTACTCGGCGAAGCTCCAATACAGCCTTTCCATCCATGCTGTTACTCGCAAACGTTAATGCATCTTTACGGTTGTTAACTCAGCGAATCCACTTGTAGAGGTGCAACCTCCAAATGAGTCACGATGCTTCCGGCTCAGCTATTGAAGTCTGCAGTACAACTCGGCTGTGGGTCCCCAGGGCTACCTATGATGCATTGTTTGTAAAAGCACAAAACAGAGAGCCCCACAGGCTTCATCGTGTTATCAAGACGAGTAAATAAAAATGTGCTACAATAGAGTGACAAATGCAGATGCAACGTTGCCTGCGAATACGTGCTCGCTGAGCACAGTTGAGGGTCCAGGGATATGAGGCAGTGCTTTGCTTGCCGGGGATTTTCACCAAGACATACATCCACTAACTGTACAACTCCTCTGAACCGTCTTTTTGATGCATCATCGCTGCATTTGCACCAGCCTAATGGAATTGAAGGTGTAACTATAGCTTTTCCGGTGTTTGTAGTAGCCCCATCCGAGCAGTCTGCGATTAAAAAAAAACTCTTCAGTTAAACTATCGCTTTCCCCTGCGCAGAACGTGGGGCGATCGCTGTTTTCTTGAGGCCCATTCAGCCGTTGTTACATAAAGGGCCTGCCTTGTCTCCAGTGTATAGGATTTGGCTGCTGCAACAAGGGTGCTTTTAGACACTGCCCTGGGGACAAGCATCTGGTGGCACACGGAACGGGAAAAGGCGTCAGCAGTGACGAAGAATTGAAGTAGCCTAGGGTAGGAAAAAGGGAGAACGCCGCCAAAACTGCCGGCCTCGAAAAATGCCCTAGGAAAACCGCCGACAAGCTGAGCAAAGATGAAATGCAGTAAAAAAAAGTGCATACAATCCAAGTCTCTTCAAAACCCGCTACTCCAGGATATCCGAGACACCCCTACTAGGCTACTAGGTAGAGCCTGAACTGGAATAGCAGCGTTCAAGCCAACAGCGCCAGCGCCAAAAGCTAAATCATACCCACAGATGAAGAGAATCCCCAGTGTTGTCAGCCCGACAATAAAGTTATTGAAGATTACAAGTTGCAAATGAGTCATTGTGCAATTCGTCCCGGCAGGATGGTGTAGCCAAATGGGAGGTGCTTAGAACATAGCCTAGACTACCTGAACACTACTTGCCTGCCCCAATATGCATATGTTCGCTTTCGTGTTTTCTCTGTAACGTCGGGTGTGGAATTCGCATCCGTCGTGCCTGCGGAACCTATAATACATCCGCCACTCGTAGGGAGTGTCTAGCGACATTGCCGTAGCCTGACCCATAGGATGTGCATTCTGGAAACTCTACTGGTGGGTCAATCCCATGCGACCTCTGACTTTAAAGAAGCCCAGCGACCGACCGGTTCACGCTTTGCCTTCTTTTCACCCAAGCTTGCGAGTTGGCCTCGATTCCCGAGTCCTAGGTAAAATGCCCTACCCTTCAATCGCCTCCGTTGCAGGAGTTTCAGGCACTGAAATCGGGATGAAGGCTAGAGTTTTGAGGATGGACTGAAGTGCTGCCGCCGATAACGCTCCCTGAAGGAACATGGCTCCTTGCATCAATTGGATCACAACAGGGAACTCGGGGATATGTTCCGGGACAGTCCCTGTAAGGGAAGCATTCTAGGTAGCAGTGCTCTCTCACCCTGCATCCAGGCCGCATTTTCCCACGAAGGAAGCTTAAAAAAAATATTTTCACCAAATGAAAGTCTCACCCGTGCTCTGTTCTTTTCGCACGCCCGGAATGAAGCTACGCGGGGATGGGGACGCTGATTCGTTCGACGGTGGTCAGCTAACATAACCAGTTAAAGCATATCAGCTGATATTTTGCGTTTTCTTTCTGGTGAAGAGTAGCTTCCCTTAGAAGAGCACGAGCTGCCGAGCTGGAAAAGTAGAGAGTCTGTTGGCCCATCCTTTCCTATAGGTAAACGCTCTGCTTGCCTGCATTGCCGCAATGGTCTGTCCCTATACTCGCCTTCGTGGTGCCTTCAACCCGCCAAATTCGCCTTGTCCCTACAGTGACCAGAGCGACGCAGATTGACGGAGTACAATGACTGCGACGCCGTTCTAATTATAACTTAACGTATAGCTGGTTTTCGGGCGTGGGATGGCTAAGACAATTTTCGGAGCTTCTGTCTGTAATTCCCAGGGAAAGCGCACAGACTGCTTCAGCAAAAATGGATTTTTGATCCTTTCCGGACTTCACGGCAAAGTTGCTTGCGATTGCTGGGTAGGCGTTTTCCCAGGCATCTTTGAACTGCGGCTGCGCCTTCAACCATTGCTCGATCGGCGTGAAGCGTTCGCGGAACCCAAAGCTTTACCAGGTGTTTGTACTGATGTGTTCAGGCGAACCACCGCTCAGGACGCCTCTAAGCATGCTCGCAGTCACATTATAGAAGGCTTTGTGTGCTCGCAAGTCTAGAGCGATAACTGCCCCACGTGAATGGTGCGCTGTCATGCTTGCGTATAAGCTGGCCCCAGTCTACTCACCCTGCCATCCTGCTCGTGCCGGTAATCTCTACTGGCTTGGCCTGGTGGCTAGCGCTTGCTACTATGGTTTCTTGGTCCGCGATTAAGTCCTGCACCCAGCTGAGTGTTCCCTTGCTTCTGGTTGCCTTGGGTCCTACTGATTGCCATTGGAGTGCCGCGCAGAGAAAATCTTACTTTGTGTGGCCAGCGCGTGAGGCAGGCATTTGGGGGTACGGCAATAGGCAGGGGAGGAAAATATGTAGTGGCAAGATGAAAGCGATTCGCAGCTCTGCTGAAGGTATTCCGGCAAGCCATGTTTTTTGGATATCTCAGACGCCGCACCGAGACGCCGCTTCGGAACGGAAGCCGACGAGCTGATGGATGCCCGATAAACAGAATGCTACGGTGTAGATATGAAAAAAGGTGAAAGCATTTTGGTCATCCGAGGCATAATCGGGGAGGGAAGCGTTGTGTGTGAATGTCATTGAGAGATGTGTATGGAATGCTACGACGTTTGAGGAGGTGACGTACCGGAATGTCAAGTAAACCGTGGCGGCTTTCAGCATAGACGCCAGTTGACCCACCGTGATGGGCCATACAGTCTTTCTGCCAGTTCACGGCGGTCAGTTTGTGTGCAGTTCACGATACGATGTGCAGTGTCGCAGATGAGTGGACGGCTTTAGCTTTGAGCATGAAGGGGCAGCCTGATTCGAACGCGAAAAAAATCATGTATGGGGGTCTTTCGCGTAAAGGCAGGGGATGGTGTGGTGTGCAGGTCTTGTTGTTCATTACGCGAGTCCTGGCTATATCAGATAGATGGGATAGCTGCCTTCGAGGTGAGCAGGAAAGAGCCCGTTTTTTTAGGCAATTCGCGTCCCAGCGCTCCCTGAGAGAGTTCAGCTGGCCATGTTCCGGGAGCATGCCATATTCAAGATCCAAACACCTGGAAACGAAATTGTCGTCGCCTATTTCTTGGCTACTTAAAGGTGTGCACGGACTGAATGGTGCGGACTTCCTGCAGCAGATGCGAATTCATGAGGACTGTGCCACACCCTTTAGAATGCTACTGAATCCGCTGTGAGAACCTGTACAGCCGCTATTACGAAGTAAGCCCTCCGAAGGAATTCTTGGAGCAAATCAAGGAAACGTATGACCCTTCTCGTAGCCAGGGGCCAGCAAGTCCGGTTAAGCCCTACATGTGAATTGCCAAAATGCTTCATCTGCGTGCGTTCAGGAGGTGGTATAGGGCTTGAATCTCTGTGAATGGTCCCATGCTGACGGTGAAGCCAATAGCTTGGCAGTTTGATTCTGTCGGGCAATGCGGTGACTGCGGGGTGGGCGTCGCCGGAGCGAATGATGGCCATGTGTCTAAGGGACAGTGGGAGTAGGCGTGTTGCAAGGCTGAGCCTGTTCCTTGGACCAACGTGAGCTAGTACAGGTGATGAGAGCTGCGGTGGAACGGCTACCAGAAATAATCGGGTCGAAGCAGCCTTGTTGTGTGGGTTGCGGCTGGGATGCGCTGAACAGGCGAGGGCGGAAACCTGTGGAATTAAATGGCAGCTCATGCAAGAGCTGGGAGTGTTGAGGAATGAGAGCCCCTGGATGACTGTTGCCTGCGAAAAGGGACTTACGCAATGTGAGCGGGAACCCCGATCGCTGGAATGCGCTTGGTTTTTGCGGAGTTTTCTGCCCCTGGATGACTGTTGCTTGTGAAAAGGGAATCACGAAACGTGAGCGAGAACCCCGATCGCTGGAGTGGTCTTGGTTTTTGCGGAGTTTTGGGCTTTGCTTGGCAGTTGAAGATTGCGCTGCAGCTTTTGCTTTAGACTGGCTTATGTGGTGTGGAAAAAGCGAAGACCAGTTGTAAAGAGCATTCGGCGATGTTTTTGCCCAAACACCAAGGAAGTGTTCTAGCGTTGAACCATCTCTTACTTCGAGTCCGTTTGTAAATATTGAAGGGCTTCTGGAAGAGTTACGATGTCGGTTGTTGAGGTAGGGTTAAGTTAATGGTGCGTAGGGATGCCTTCTTGCTATCGTATAGTTTGTGTTCTTCTATTGGCTTTTGGGATATATTTGACATCTGTCGTTTCCCGCGTGCAGCGGGTCAGCTGGTGGGGCAATATTTTTATTTCCGAGCCGTTGTTGCTCCTGCTGTGAATGTGCAGAGCCCACCTGCACTGCGCTTCAGTTCCAATTTATCTATAGTGCCTCGAATGCCTCAGGGGCAACAGCGGGTGCAGCTCTCTGGAATTATAGGCACCCTCGACACACAGAAGCGGGGGACGGCTTTTTTTTTTGCGGCATACAAACTAGGTAACACCTCCTCTTTGGGCATGGCGTGCAAACACTTTAATTTCACATTCTAAGATTCACGCAGGGTTGTGAAGTTTCTTGTTTGCGGGTACAATTGCTTCCACTGCGTTCCACATCCAGCGGGGATAAATGGCAATTGAGTGTGTTGTTTCGTGTTTCATAGGGATAGACACTGGTTGTCCGGTGCAATATTTTGCTGTGTATCATTTTCCGTGCATATGGCTTTTAGGTGGAATGAACGGTTACCCACTGCCACTCTTTTGGGGATAGTCTGAGGGAAGATTGCATCTTGATGCCTCCACGCATAAGTTCGGTGACACACGAAGCTCGGCGGTGACCACTAATGATATGCTAGCGCATATGTCAAGCATGGCTGACGTGTTAGCACTGCTTCGATAAGTAGGAAAATGCAGGAAGAGGTCATCAGAAGCGACGTTTCGTGCGAAAGCGCTTAAACGTATTCAATCAGATTCATTCATAGGGCACACGTGTTGGCTATAATTTGTGATGGGCACCCTCGTAAATCCACGCAAACGTATATAGTACAGGCGCCAACGCCTGCTATTGCATGGCTTATTCGCAGGAAGGCTGTGCGGTAACCTATGGTTATTTGCGTTTTCCGCGCCGAAGTCAGGAAGTTTCTTCAATTGCTTTGTAAGGGCTAGCCGGTTCTCTGGCTTCGCGCACGTTATCACGCATTAAGCGTGCACAGTTACACTGGAAGTGCAGACACTACACAGGCCAACTCAACTGAAGGTGTCTTCTGATCCCCGACTGCGAACAGGAAACCCACGAAAGACATTCGCGGACTACAGCTGGGCACTTCTAACTTGGCAATCTATAGAAGATCCACGGCGCAGTCGTATCTATTCGAGTTTTCGCTCTACTGGGGATGGTTGCCTCCTTATAAAGGCCAGAACTGGAGTGAGAGCAAAAGAGGAAGAAAACAGTAAAGTGGTACTGGATGCTGCCGATGGATCTAAAAGCACACTACAGCCTTCCATGAGTATCCTTTTAGCCGTACGCATTTTATACTATTCCTGGGTCAGTTGCCCGATGTCGAGGATGCTTATATTGGGGCCAGCGCTGTATTCGCCCGTGACCTACTTGGAATGCTTCTGTCAAACAGAGCAATTGTGTATGGTAATGAAACCAGATTTGACTCTAGGCGCCCGCTATTTGCATTTTTTGCACTGCTTCGTCAACGATGTCAACGGCGCTGTCCGTCTGGCGGTGCTTCGAACGCTCCTCCCCGAAAACAATCTGTAAGAGCTCATGTAACCGTGCAATCGTGTTACATTCAATGTCTGTATCTTACGCTATTATTTGCACCTTTCAGCAAATTAAAAAACTTGTCTTTCGTCGTCCATTTTCGAGCGTGCTCACGGAGACTGAATTATTGTCCACCTTCATAAGACACATAGTGCTCTGGAACTAAGCAGGACAAGATGGATGTCTTATCGAGCGATGATCTTTGGAAGACGGATACCAAAACCTCGGGTTGTCTTTCCCACGTGCATTTTGTCAGGCTCTCTGTGACATTAAAGGAGTCTATGAGGCGGAGTGTGCATTCATGCAAGGGCTTTTTCCTATTAAAAGAAGTGCGTTTGCTTACTCGGCAGAATTACGGGGCCCCAAATAAATGAGTTTCTTCTACCCCTAAAACCCCGGGGATAATCCACCGTTGATATTTCGCGTAGACCCATAGTAATGCAAAGATCCTCATCTCGTGTTGAAAGGCAAAAAACGTGTCACTGCGTGTGTTTACAAGATAGAAATAGCACTAAAATGTTTTGAATCGAAAACAAAATAGCCCTATCGCATTTCTGCCTTTCATATGGCTACACAACTACAATACGGCGTTCGAATAACAAAACTTAGGAGGCGGCTGCTTTGTAATGATGACCAAAAGTGGATCATTTGTTGCCGGCATTCCCTTTTTGTAATATCTATATCGTCGTACCCAGTTCGGGACATTTAGCTCGCCGATCTAAAGCCAAATCTGGTTTCTGAAAGACGACGGTGAGTCGATACATGAAATGAGAATTCTGCAGATCATCAAATTAATTGTTAGCCGCTTCCTAAACGAGAGCGGAAGAGGAAATACTGGTTGATTTTGAGTTGCTGATATTGAAGCACGGACAGGGAAGGCGAAGGGAATAGCAGAGAAATTATCATGTTCTAGAACAAAACAATAGCTTTGTTGACGAAAAAGTGACGAACAAAGCCAGCAGTTATTTTCGCGTCTTCTAATCACGGCTAAATCCTAAAGGTCTACTGGGCGAAATTTTTTTTTCGTTTGCGTGTGTCATTAAGCACGGTTGGATAATGCAAGGAGCATTACGGCAGTGGGGGTAATTGCTTCGCTGGCCTACAGGTTGCATTAAAGGGACTTCCTTTGCTAAGCCCATATTTAGGCCGCGCCCGCTGGACTGAAAGTGCTGGTGGACCCGTACTACACTAGACTTCGTGTTTGAGACCCAGGGATTAAACCGCTATACTTCCCGAAATATATTCAAGACGTTATTCCGGATAGCCCCTTGCACCCTACGCCCATCCCCAGTAAACACCTGTCTAGCGCTTTTCGGAAGTTCTGTGCAAGTTGCTCGTGTAGGTGACCAAAAAAAATGTTTGTTAATGTCCACCTATTTCTTTACCTCAGGGACGGCACCAGAATATTCCGTCCGCTAAAGTGGAGAACGCGCCGAATTAGCAGCTTTTCGGCAGCTGCCTGCTAATTGGTTTCTAGTTTTTAAGCACCATTCCCAGCTTTTCCACAAAGTTCTGATAGATGCCGCAATTCTATGCGCCGAAATCATGTCACCACTTTTGGTTTGGACTGCTGGTGGTTGACGAAAGAAATCTGCTTCAGAGCAGATTTTTTTCTTTCTTTATTAGGATGGTTTTACACCCATCCTAATAGTGCGCGTACGCCAAGGGTAATAGGAAAACCGCCAGGCACATTTCACTGAATCCACAGAGAATCGCCGAATAAGATAGCTGGCTGTCGCCAAGAAAAACACTGGAAACCACTACAGATGATTATGCGAAGGTCGACAAAGACAAACCCCTGGTGGCGTTCGCGCTACCTCCCTTTAGGGTCGCCTCCACAGAATAGGAGTGTGCGTCAAATACAGCATTTCGTGGCTTAGTTGTCTCACTGGATGGCTTCCCGGAATATAGTAAAGTCCACAGAGGCGCACCGGCGAAGTAACCTGAATCTTCGGGTCCTTCGTGGCCCTGCTCTTGTCTTTTCAAAATAGCATCGGCCGCGGCTTGCGAAAAAACAATCTTCTGAGTGGGACACCAAACCTATTGGGTATTTGGCGGCTACAGCTTTTCGCCATAAGAATATAAGACGCGCATGGACGATAGAGCGGAAACACAAGTTTCTGGAATACGAAAGCGATGATCAGATGCTAGCGGGCGAACATGAATGCAACTCCGCGGATGGCATCATTGGCTAAAATTGAGTTGTTGGTGGACCCCGCTCGGCAGCCCATATACACATCAGAACGGGCATGCGCACAATATACCGGAGCAAATAGCTATGGCATTAGCTGTTTACTACCGAAACCTGGATGGGCTGTATAACGTGCTATCAAGCTCCGGCAAAAGTTTACGACACAGCAAAATCACCAGCATGAGAAAATAAAGGAAAATGTTTCGAGTTTCGGGTTTAGGGTTTAGTGCGACGCTCTGATATTGATGGTGCTACTCCACCAAGGGAAGGTCCATTAAATTGTTTATTGCAACAGAAGCCATACTACGCCTCAGCAGGTGCATTCACTACAAAACTGTTTAAGCAGGAGAACCTAGGCCCTACGGGAGGAAAACGGGGAAGCCACGAAGACCACCATTAAATCCTGGTGTGTTCAGTGCCCAAAGCATTGAATCCCGTCGAAACCTCTCAAGCCACAGACAAAGCCCAGATGGGGAAAATAGCATTACCGGGGCTCTTGATAGTGCGACAAAATACGCTACTGCACAAAAGGGATCCTGTGGTTGTTGCAGGTCTCCGAGAGCACCATGGAGTTGGGAACTGCATCCGCCAAACATACCGTCCTCGGACAGTGCGCAGTGAGCGTCATATAGCTATCGTGGCTATGGCGATACTTGGCGATGCGTATGGACAGCATTTGCCGACGTGCGCACCCCAAACCTTCGCTAGTGCCGGTATGGTGAAAATACTTTGGTTCCCTGGAAGACGGCTGAAAGCGCCGTGTAGGTTTGCAGTGCCAGAGAGGAGACTTATACGGATCAATCAAGCACTGTCGCATGCTTCTTAGGTACGGAAACGAATGCTCAACGGGGAATCCCGTAGTGGCTTACATATTGTGCGACCTGGTGGTAGGATAGCATTGGTAACTACAGCATAGGGTCGCTCGTCATCTGCAAATCCAAAACTTCCATGCTTGTGTGAACAGTAAATGGTTAAGGCTTGAAAGCTCACAACTCGCACAAAGTGTGTTGCGCGCCCACGACAATTGAGCTCAAATAGTAAGCTTAAAGGTATAGTACCTCCAAGCGGAACTACTAGGAATATGAACACAGCTATATAGGAAGTCTTTAGATAGAATAGAAGTGAAATGCGTTAAGCTGCTAGTCCGCCATCACCAGGCCTAGGGCTGTCAGTGAATCTGATGCAGTTGTTCTGCCTCAGACTCTCTAAGTGGCGGAGTCACTCAATTCTGTTATTCTGTTTTTTTCCCCTTTACAGTATGAGCCCCAATATGTTTGGGAGAAGTAACAGTTGATGAGATGGAAAATTTCGGGATAATTTGTAGAAAGTAGGTTCAGATGTGCTACCCACATCTCGTCAGACACACTTAACTGGCATACGTTGTAACAGCCAGGTCAAGCTGTTCACCACTTTGGGGGGCTGTTCCGCAAACATATAATGATCTCCGTTAGTTTCTTCACTTTTTTTGCTTATTTAGTAGGCTTTTTGTGGGCAATTGACTTCGGAATCACCATACTGGGCTAAAATCCTATGCACCTGTGGAGGACGAAGGTGATATCCCCACCGAATACATCACCACCGAAATGTCCGCTCATCGCGAGGCCAGACGAAATAGTCCTAGGGCACCTCTAGCTCCTAGGTAGACCCCTAACGAGTCCACACTACCACCTTAGGTTGTTGCACAAAAGAAACCGCCAGCGGGAATGCCTCTGGTAGAGGAACAGGTGTAGGAAATTGCAGGACTAAAACGGAACCTCGCATGGATGCAAAACAAGCTAATAGAGAAAAGCCTGCCACGGCAACTACCTGTTGCAGGGCCAGCAGCCCTCCGTGAGAAGGGAGACAGCATGAAGTCCTTAGTCGGACTCATGGAATAGCGGTTCACGAAGATGGAGCTGGCTGTCGGATGTTGGGGCGATCAGCTCGAAGAATACCTAGGCTGGCGAGCCCTACAATACTAGGCACACCTGAGCCCAACACATGTAGATATGACAAATTGATCTCTTGTTGAACAAGAACTGATGCAGTGCTTTTGCGCAGCAGGCTGGGCCGCCTTCATACATAAAATGGCGGTTGACAAATGCAAAGATCGCCACAGGGCATACATCGCTAATTTCTGTAGGATCGTAGGCACGGGGGCACAGCTGTTCGCTGATGACGTGGCAGGTTATTTCTTCAGTAACATTCCCGATGAGCTGGGACGGGTATCACCCAGCGAGGTACAGTTAAAGATTGAAATTGGGACAGGCAGCAGCAGCTCTAGCCACAATAGTCGTCCCGCGGAAAGCAGAAGAGGAAGAGTGCGGGAAAGGAGTTCCAACTCAGCCCAGCGGGGGGAGCCCCAACAACTAGTCGTATACCCGCCCGCGTGGGTGACAGCCTCCCTCAAGAGCAAACGAATGACGGAGGGGGAAACCTGTGCTATAAGTGTTGGGACAACACACCCTTTGTAGGCAGTCGCTTCACGCGGCCCTACAGCAAAAGCAAGAAGTAAATAAGAAGTGTGGAGGGGTACGACACTACGCTAGAGCCTGCCCAACTTCGGCACGAAGAGTGATAGACAGCAGGGATATCCAGCCGATTACCCGTTCTAGTAATGAGGGACCCAACAGTTTAAACGAGGGGCCGCGGTACAAGTGTAACACAAGCATTGTATCGGTAGAAGACCCGCTGAAAAGGAGGCAGCATAGGAGCCGTGAGCTGCAGCAAGCGGAACGAAAAGTGGAGAAGGTAACGCAGGGGAATGCGCTCATAAAGAGCACGAGGGTTGAGAGATCCGGCGTACGTAATGCACATGGGCGTACAGCGCTTCTGTGCACAGTAGCGGCAGGACTTAATGCGATTCCAGTCCCCCCAGAATGGGCAACGAGACTGATGCGTGATAGCAGATCCGCATACGAAGAATCTGCTAAATCCGCGCCTCCCCCGCAGGCGGCAGATATGCAGCCTGAGGTAGAGTCACCTAGGGACGAAGTGGAAGGGATGCGGAGAGCAGAGAAGGTGATAAGTGAGAGCAGATCTATAACCGAAGGTGCTTCAGGCTATGAGGAGGCCCCACAGAAGATAGGGAAGCAGCCAGATGTAGGGCCCTCTAGGGACGAAGCGGAAGAGGCGCAGCAAATAGAAAACGAGCTCTCTGAAAGGGATATAGAAGGAGCGGAATAGCGCGCCTACCCGATTGATGACTGTGTAAAGACGTCATGGTGGCGAGAGGCTGGTGAGACCGCAGACTCTGATAGGTGCAGAGTGTTGTGCAGTGTGGGCACTACCGCAGTGCTGAGGGTAGATGTGGCTGGGAGCCAGTGCAAGGCGTTCTTGGATACGGAGGCCTCTAAGAGTTTCACTGGTCAGCAGAAAGTTGATCGTTCACAACTGAAGGCGGGCCGGCCTTCAGAAGAGTGTATGCTTACAGAGGTCACTGGCGAGCAGATGAGCATTGATCGGGTGGTCGTGAGATTGACGACGTGGGGTGCACGAGAACGTTGCACTGGAACATTCTTGGAAGGGCCTCCAGCCTGTGACGTTGTATTAGAGACCGCGTCGACTCCTCAGAGAGTGGAGTGGTATACTCTCCCAGATAAGTTGCCAACCCAGGTGGATGACAAGTGGGGTGAGCTAGCAGTAGCTCGGTCATACGCGGAAAGGAAAAAGGGGGGCCACACTAGGGGAATGCGCCAGAGGACCCATGCAGAGCAGGCATATGTCATAATCGCTAAACACTTGGAGTTCATGTTGACCGCCCAGGTCGCGGCCATCCTACGACAGCCACCTCGGCGGCACCGGGCCCACGCGAGGCCTGGGGGGAAGCTTTCCATGGACTCTTCAGTTCAGCAGGCTAAGGCAAATGCGCAGGGAATATGCGGCCTGCTGGGATATCCGGAACCCGGACAGTGGGGATATGTCGCATCGAGAAACAGCGACGGGGAGTGTGCTACAGATGGACCGGATTACTTTCCCCGGCAGTTCGTCAGGCCACCAAGACACAATTCGGATATTTTCGACTGAAAGACTATACGGTGACTGAAATACTGCGGATATCTAAGCACTTCCTCCAGGTTTTCGGGGACGGTGGAAGGTCTTCCCCGACACACTCCCAGCAGTCCTGCCGTCAATGTGCCCCGACGAGTATCACATAGTCCCTATGCCGGCTTCGATTGGTGCCTACGCCCTGTCTGGCGTTTCCTAGTATTTCCTGTTGTGAAGGCAGGAAGCGGTGCTAGAGCACATGTTTTGCTTTAGTGTTTCATCCAGATAGATAGTAGCTAGCATGGCGTCACAGAGACACTTACAGTAGGAAGCTTAGAGTAAAAGGAAATGCTCTAGGGCAAAGGATGCGGCAGGTGAAATTAGGCGCGAGCCGTAGGCCGACACTACAGCAGATAGGCCTTCTAGTCGAGAACCATGGAGCGTCGCAACAGCGACATCATGAGGAAAGAAACGTAGAGGTTAGATGAGAAGCTACATAAACAGATCTGCGGGGCGGTTTCGGTTCGCAATGGGGGGGACGATGCACTGTATGCCCACTACAGTAGAGCGCATCAGGTAACCTTAGAGGTATAGTTTCTCGAACGGAAACAATTAGAAATATAAGCACAGCTATATTGGAACTCTTCAGATAGAAAAGAAGTCAAATGCGTTAAGGGTGCTCGTCCGCCCCCACGAGGCCTTGGGCTGTCAGTAAAGCTGATGCAGTTGCACTGGCTCAGGCCCTCTCCGCGGAGGACTCAGTCAGTTCTATTACTCCGCTTTTTCGGCTTAACAATATAGACTCGAATGTGTTTGGGGACTTAATAGTTGATTAAATGGGACGTTTTGGGATTGTGAGTGGAAAATTGGTACAGATGTGGGATCTACATCGCGTCAGGCACACTTAGGTGACACTCATAGTAACAGGGAAGTCCAGCTGCCCACTACAGAAAGCATCGACAGCAGGTCCAGAAGAAGTGGAAGCCAACCAGAGCGGCACAGGCATAGGAAAGCCTATCGCAACAACTGGCAAGGATGGCAGAAGCCGAGGGAGTTACGGTTTAGTGGCCTCCCATTGAAAATTGATAGGGAGACGCAGGGCCAGGGGTAGGGTAGCTCTCTAAGATTTGTGCCAGATGCCGCACCTACCATGGGGCGAGGTGCTTTCCTGTGCATGACAGAAAAACTCTTATATTGGCATTACCGGATGTAACCTCCTCCCCTGCTAGTCCCTTGCGCGGGGAGGAGCAAGGACCGTTCCTGTATTCCATAGTGAAGCAATGTACGCGCAGGCGAATGGCACAAACTGCCACTGGTGAGGAGGAATTTGCCGTGCATCCTTCGCAGCTGTCTTACACCCAGTTCGGTAGGTCGATGCCCTCAGCCGAGGCCCAGAAAGCTGACCCAAACACGCGTGATACTATCGAAAGTAAGTGGGCGGTTTTCTTGAATAACTTGTGCCCAGGCTTGCCCGCGAACCGTCCTTACGCTCATTCCATCTTGCAGCTGCGTGGGAAGCTTCCTACAACTGCACGAGTGTTCCGAATGAGTAATGAGGACCTCAGTTTTCATAGACCGGATAAAGCGAGATTCACCGCCAATGTGTGGACAAGACTACCGTGTTCCCCCGTCTGTGTACAGCCAATCATCATGAACAGACACAAAGACGAATACAGAGAGAAAGGGATGCAGATGGTTGTCAGTTACCAGGCGCTGAACGCACTTACCATCGCCGCAGACTCTACTATGCCTATCATACAGATGATTCTTCCAGTGGACCAGGCGATGGGAAACACTCCGGTTATCAATAAATGAACGCCAGGCTACTCGAAGTGCTCAGTTCCCCACGGCCTGTAGAATGCTGCCGTAACAGAAAGCGGCGAATCTGTTCAACTGGGGACCCGCAAAAAACGACATTCCTTTCATTATGTGGGGTCCTCCGTCCTCGCCTGCACTGATGGCATATGATGCACGTGTTTTCGTCAGTTCCCGCAGTTTTTTACGCATGTTCTCTACTCCCAGCGCGATCAGCATCGGGGCGAGAAGAAGAGCTTTCTGGCTTGGAGCAAAAGCTATTACAGCCCTCAATGGAATCATGTACTCACTGTCGTGCTTTTAAATCCCGGAACCAATAGGCTACCGGACTCTTTCAACAGCTACTAATTCCCTCACGCCCCTGGAGCAACGTGAGCCTTGACTTCATGAGAGAACTGCCTTAGACTACTACGGGGCCCGACTCAATTCTGGTGGTAGCCGTCTCTCTCGGGGATATGGCCCATTTCCTTCCTGCACAGAAATCATTCACAAGAAGTGAGGCACGGGAGCTCCTTACAGACAGACTTATTCGTGATCACTGCTTCTCAGAAACCCTCATCTCCGATCGCGACCCTCGATTCCATCCGGACCTCTGGCACCCGCTGCCCGCCGGCTGTACCATCAAGCGGGTTACTCACTGAGCATAACACCTACAGAGCGACGGGCAAACCCAACGGGTCAACAAAACACGGCAGCAGGTAGTGCGCGCATGCATGCAATCGGATGAGAGGGCACAGGAGCGCCTACTGTCTGCTTTAGAACAAGCTTAAAACACAATCGGCCACTCGCCCTCGTCATCGGAAGCTACCACAGTTCACAATCTTCTCATAGCCGCCGACTTCGATATTGTGGGTGCGGTGTCAACTTCACAGACTCTTCCCATGACGAGTTATTCCAAGAACCTTGCGGCAGGCCACAAAGTCCAATCAAGAAGGCCAAGTGATATCAGAAGTATTATACAGATTCAAGGAGGACACCTCTTCATTATGTGCTTGCTGGTAATGTGTGGCTCAGCAGCAAACATCTTCCGGCCTCCAACAACTGCCCCAAGTTCGAGCCCGCCTCCTGTGGGCCCCTCGAAGTTACCGAACCAATTGGTACAGTGGCGTAGCGTCATGCGCTCCCACTCCCCTACACTTGGCACGGCGCCTCTCACGTGATCCAGCTGGTCCCTTACCTCCTACATACCCCCACCCTCGTCGGCTCGAAAGCAGTTGTCAGCTGGCCTCCCACCAGAAAGGGGACCGGGAAGGCGACGGAGCAACATCTCATGGAGAATGTCCTGGCTCAGCGCCGCTCGGGGGACGACACTCAGTACCACGTCAAGTGGTTCGGCGTACCAAAGTAGAGAGCGACGCGGGAGCCTGCGCATCATCTTCCAGGTTGTCCTGCCTTGGGTGGTGCATTGGCGACGCCGCCTACGATAGCGAGAACGTGCCGCCTCTAATCTCTCTCCTGCCTTCGTTTCTCCCCCAAAAGCCTGTACCCTGCGTGGACTAGCTGCATGACACTAATTTCATCCTACACCCTGCCTCACGCTTACCCGCAAACATTTCGTTCAAATTCCGCTATTGCGGTGGAACAGTTTGGAGCTTGGGTTCACGGACAGTTGCTTGCGTGGACAGCCCCGCAGGCCCTCTCCCCAAAAAGGGGTAGGAGATAGTACTGGTGCCCTCGCACGAGCTCGGCATTCATGTCCCTCCAAAAAGGGTGTGGGGGAAGGCCACGGGTGCGTAGATGGATACATTGACAGTGCAAGGGCTGTGGAGGGACGTACTGATAGTGCAAGGGATCGTGGATGGATGAAATGAGAGCCCGAGAACCTGCGGGGAGGTATGGAGAACTCAACGACCCACGCAAAAGAGTATAAAGGTGCAACCGTTAAGACAGGTAAATAATAATAATAAATTCTTGTATGCTGGGGCACGCGCAAACAAACACATACTAGTACGGAAAAAACGGACCAAACGATAAACAAGAGCAAAAAGGAAAAGAATAGTAAGCATTACACCAGGAGATATCTAAATACACAAGTGCATAATTAATCACGGTCTATAGGGAGCCACCAGTAGATGACGAGTTGAAGGCGTCAGCGAAAACAGTGTCTGCACTCCATCCACATACGGACGATGCAGCCGATGTAAGAAAACAGCAGTGCAGGATGAGTAGTTAGGCTACTAGGATATAACCGGAATCTTGGCTAACCTCAATTAGGGATGCGCGAATGCCAAACACAAGTAACATCTCCGGTCACCAACAATTTGGCATAAATGGATACAAAAGAAGGTACGAGTAAACAATTAGAGGTAGAACGCGTTCTCCCCACTTCTTCCCCAGAAATGGACAAGCATCGGAAATGATAGGGGAGTTTCGCAAATGCACAAAGAGTAGAGCAATAGGGAAGCTTGTGGCAACCAGGGGTTCCATTTGATTCTGGCAGTTCTATTTAAACATATGGACTCCCAGCATCTGCGAACCAGCAGAACGAAGCACAACAAACTGAATGCAACCGAGTACAGCAGCTTACTGGAAAACCCGTTTGTCAAAGAAATCTTGAATTGCATGGGAGTCAGCCGATGAACCAGCAGTAGCAGCATATTGGCCAGTTGCACTATATACCAGTGAACCAGGGTAAGGGCTTGTATGCCCAGTGAATGGAGTAAAGCGCCCGCACGTAAGCAAGCGTTGGGCAGTCGGCGACTCAAGTGGCCCGCGACATCGCGACAGCGGAATTATTGCATATCGGTGCTCTAAGCATTCGCAGGGAAGCAGACGAATGGAGGGTTGCGGAATTCCCCAAGAACTATGGCTGCGTGTGCACTGCGAGAAGGGGGGCAGTTGTAGTGCACCTGCCCTACAAAGACTTCCAATGGGAGCCCTAGATGTCTAGTATGCCGAGTTAATAAGAAGAGATTATTTTACTTCGAACAAATCATGCCAGTTAATACCGGAACTAGCGCCAGTCGGCTAACGCCGCCGGACCGCCTACCCACGCCAGGTGTAGCATGGAGGCTCGACATCACCGTGTGACGTCGGCTCACGCCGCGGTCACGCCCGGTCAAAGCCGGTGGGAATTGTTATAATTGTCTCCCCTTTTTGAGAGGACTGAACCAGTATACGTCTTTATGGCCTTGCCTTGATATTTAAGGCCACCCAGGGAAATATTAGAGCGGTGCAAACATTGGCTTTGAAAAGCTTCACCGATCTGTTTTACCGGGGCATTGTAAGGGTCGGAAAAAACTGGAAAGTTGGAATACCCTAACGACCAATCAAGGGTGTTAGGATGGCCTCCTTTCTCCGTTGTCTCCGAAGTAGATTGCACATTCTCTAGGCTTGGCTCGGGTGGCGAGAGCAGCGTCGCTGATGCATTGCTGCTTTCCGCAGGTGTGCATGAGCGAATGCCTGCCAGCTCTCGATAGATAGTCGGTTTGCTCTTTGTCTCTATCCTTACTTGATCAGGTCTAGGGCTGTCTGCAGTGTAGCGTCTCAGGCCTCCACACACCTTATACGTTCTCCCCGGTCGCTTCGTGTGCTCCCTTGTACTAGGACATATACGAGCTATGATGTCCACGTCCCTTACATTTTATATCAGGCTGCGTACCTTCGCCAAGGTATACCTTCGCTTCCTTGGCTCCAGTAGATACCACCTGCCAACCCCGCATCCCGGATTGCATGAATGTCCCTTTCTTGTGCCTGTCGTACACCCATCCGAGGTTCACAATAGTTCTGCGCAGCGGTTGCAGCTGCCTCCCACGTGCGGTACCGCGTTCGCTCGTCTTGAGTGGTCTCTAGGTAGATATCAGTTGGCAACCCTGTACAGTAGACTGGCGTTATTTCCTCAGGGAAAGCGGCAGGCCCCCGCGCTACTACGGCTGGGAATTGTTAAGTGTAATATGAAGCACTTCCTTTCCACTGTACCCTAGCAAACTTCATTATCAGTTGGTGCTTCGACATTTCACAGCAGAATTTTTTCCGCACCATTTGCTTTACAGTCTCCCAATCCTTTAGGTGTGTTGTCCCCTCTAGATATGTCCAGTGCGTAAACGCCGGACCAGGAAGGTAACGGATAAGCTCACTGCCCCGCTGCGCCGGCTTCAGTCTTATTCTGGCGAACCCCTGCTCAATGTGCAGCAGATATCCTTCCATTGTACTTACTTCCCCGTTTTGCAACGGTGGTGGCGTCTGCCAAGATTTTTCGTCTTTGGATCTCTCCATAGCTCCCTTTACGATGTCCATCAGAGCTGCGACGCGCTCCCCTGACTCTTACTATGGTGTTGCAGTGCTTTCGCCTCCAGTGGGTACGGGGGCCACTACGGGCATTGGCTCGCCTTGTCTTTGTTGCTGCTCTGGTGTATCGGAGTGTTGATCAGCAGGGTGGCTTGCCGGGTGCCAACTGGGCCTTCTGAGTGGACATTTTGGGCTGCGTCCGAAAGGTTGCCCCTATGACTCGACCGTTGCGTAGGTGCATCCTTTAAGGGTCCTTCCAGACATGTATTGCAAGGATCAGGAAGATTCGTAATTATCTGTGCGCTACGTTAGGCAAAAGAAAAAAATTACCGGAACGGCCCCCAAATGTAGTGAACAGCTCTCTATCTGCTGTCACTACGTTCAAGCTCACACAGGTTTGCTAGGTGCACACCGTTGTAGTGCATTGGCACTACAAGGCACCGAATGACCTCAGCTGGTATGAGACCGAGATAGATTGGTAATAATTAGATCAGGAAGCCTAGTAGAAGTCAGATAGCTGAGGAAGGCACGCGAGTAGCTAGCCATAGTAGAAGACAGCTGCCTAGGACCGAGTCGGTGCCGCGGCAGCCGGGTGGGTGCCTACTGGGTGCCACCTAGGGACTGAGGTTCTAAGCCGGCGCCACCGGCCGAGGGCGGGCAGTGGCGACGGAAAAGGGAAACGAGGAACGGTCAGAACCAGAATTTTCGAGAATTTTGTGGAAAGTTTCCTTAGCGCATTCGGTACCGAAACTATCACGAGATACCTTGTACCTCGGCCTGTCTGGACCCGCCCTAGCATAGCGAGGGCAAGACTGCAGCCGGCATTACAATTTGGGGGCTGTTCCGGGAAGTTAGGAAGGCAAAGACCCAACTAAACTAGTCAACCCTCACCTTCTTTCCTTTCCCAACAAGTTCCATACTCCACGAACCCTTCGCGCCCACTAAGACACGAGATAATGCACCCCAACCTAAGCGGCCGACGGGCGGTACACCCCCCGACCCCACCCGAGCCGGAGATAATACACCAGGGCTCCCCCACCTCCACGGCCTCCACGACTAGGCCCTCTCCTGAACCCAAACGGCTAAAATTCCTCCGTGGAACCGGACCCCACACCTGCAAAGGGGGTCGAGGGAAGGACGCCGGGGCCGACAAGGACCCTGAGGCTCCCGGGGCCACGCTGGAGAGTGGGCTGAGTGAGCTAATCAGGGTGCTGAAGCAGTCCACGCGTGGGATACTCAAGCGCTTGTCCGACAGACAGGAGGCCGACAAACAGCTGGCCGAAAAACTGGGAGCCGATAGGCTGATGGCCGAAAAACAGTTGGCCGAGAAGCAGATGGCCGAAAAGCAGATGGCTGATAGACGCGAGCCCCAGATAGTCACGCCCAAGGAAGACGGCAGCAACATTCGAGCTTTCTTGGACCTGATGGAGATAGAGTTTATCGAACGCGAGCTCCCAGTGGACCAGTGGGGCCACGAGCTCAGGAGGCATCGCACAGGAAAGGCACTAGGACATTGGTTGTATCTGCGCCGGAACGGCATGCCGACCTCCGACTGGGAGGCCGTGCGGGGCAGCTTCTGCACACGGTTCTGCACACTTTCCCGGGAGATAATGATAGAGATGTTCGCCC
>CAJFCZ010000010.1:0-60896 GCA_904066245.1 Eimeria sp. OTU-Y
TATATATATATAGCACACAGCACCAAGCAGAGAGAAAATAATAACATGCTGGGCGCAACAGCCAGAAATCCACTCTGGTAGTCCCCCTGTGCGATGGGAGCGGCTTACAAAGCCTCCTTCACTAGTTTGTGCATCCTGGAAAAGCGTGGTCGGCATGTTGAAGGAGCGCCAGCATTGATATGACAAGTGTAAATGATATAGGGGATCGTTGTAATGAAGGAGGAACCGAGCCTCGAGGCAAACAAGCACGCCCTTGTTTTAAAGCTAGCTGAAGGGAGAAGGCGGTTGCAAGATATTGAGGACCACATTCTTAGACTACTGACAGACGCAAGAGGCTGCCTTTTAGATGATCTCGAGCTTATTCGAGTTCTTCAGGTACTTATTGAAACGCTATAGATTGCATTTCTCCTTGGGGTGTGACAGATTGGCTAAAATATCAATAATAGGGCGACCAGAGTATGAGATGGAAATGCCGGTGTTAATCCTGCTAAAGTTCTAGGGACAAGGCGACAGCCACCGTGCGAGCATGGTTCTGTTTGAATGCTTATGTCTCCTATCCAGGATTCAAAGCGCGTTGCAGGGGAAGTCAGTTCCCAAATTGAAGTTTCCGAACGTACCATGAAGAAAATAGATCAAGCGCGAGAGGCATACCGGTCTGCTTCCACGCACAGTTGAAGTGCCCAAGCACAAAATCTATTCGTGGCACAATGCATGAAAACTACAACTCACGCAAAACGACAGGATGACAAATGAGGTTCGTTGTGTTCAGGCCGTGCGGTCACCGAGCATCAGTTTTGTATTTCGTGTTGCAAGACCTAGCTATGGCAGATTCCATGTACCAATTTTCTCTAGAAGCCTACGAGGAGCTATTCGTGGAATCAATTCAAGGGGCGATGGAGTCTAATGCTATGGCAGCTTCTGCAGAAGACCACGTCATGGCGCTCAATGCAGATCACACGCTAGCCGTATACAAGTGAGGGCAATCAAATTCCTGCTTTGAAGCTGCTGGTTAAGCATATTTAGAGTTTTCCTGCAACGCTTCAGGCCGTAATGTGTTGTTTGCGATGCGCATCGTGCTGCTAAACAGGTACGCAAGGCAAGCGATGTTTGAACGTCATAAGCCCTTACTAAGCTTGCACTTGTGCGCCAGCGTTCTTCTTGCTGACGACCAGATCAACAGGCAAGAATATGCCTTTTTGTTTACTCATGGAGGAGTGCCTGACTCACCTCCGCTCGTCGCAAATCCGGACCCGGAGTGGATTACGCCAGCGGTTTGGCAGCTTATTTGCAAGGCTGACCAACTGGAAGGCCTACAAGGGTTGCAGAGCTCCATAGAGCAAAACATAAGGTGTGAAGTTTGGACGGGTATTCCAAATTGGGGGTCTTTATGGTTGTGGTATCGGCAACAATCCCTCCCGGGCCGCCAACCAAACTTCTAAGTCACTGTTATCTTTGGGGACAGTTCATGTCGCCGGCGCGATGATGCTGTGCGCAGGGAGTGGCGCCGATGGTTTGGCTCCCCAGAGCCTGAGCGGGCTACGTTGCCCGGTGACTGGCAAAGCAGACTGGACGCTCTGCAGCGGCTAATTGTCATCAGATGCCTTCGTCCCGACAGAATTATTCCTGCATCATCTCGTTTCGTTACTGAGTCTATGGATTCCAAGTTTGTTGAGAATTCTCCACTGGATTGGGAGGAATTACTGTCAACGTCGAAAAACTCAGTTCCACTGCTTTTCATTTTGTCTGGAGTAGATCCTATTGGGCAGCTTATTGCCTTTGCCACGTCGAAAAACACGACTGTATGAAACAGACCAGGCAGTATTTGCCAGGGGGGCATTGTCATGGCGGTAACGATATTTGCTGCTCGGCCAGATCCACTACTTATGGCTATTATATTCCAAATTTTATTGCGGCATCCTTTCATCTTGATCAGGTGGTTTCTGTTGCGCTTGGCCAAGGGCAAGCAATGCGAGCAGAGCAAGTTATTCGTGACGGCGCTCGCCATGGCTTTTGGGTTTTCCTGGCAAATTGCCACCTCGCTGTCTCGTGGTTGCCGGCACTCGAGAAGCTAGCCGAAGAGATCCTCGAAGCTCACCTCCACCCAGATTTTCGGCTGTGGCTTAGTTCGGAGCCTACCCTTTATTTCCCTCTTGCCCTATTGCAAAGGTACTGCAAACCTACGATGAACATGTGGAAAAAGAGGACTGCGGGTTACAGAGCTTCACCTATATAGCAGTTAGCTCTCGAATGGTGTTGAAAGAAAATGGATGTCTTTTAATGCGAATATTGTGCTGGAACTACAGGTCAACGAAAATAACTATAGAGAGACCCCGTGGACTGAAGGCCAATCTGCAGCGCTTGTTGCAACAGCGCACTGAGGAAGAGATGCAACGCGTAGCTGGAGGCGAGGAACGCTACAAGCGGCTTTTCTTCTCTCTTTGCTGGCTTCATTCCCTACTAATAGAGAGAGGGAAATTCCACAATTTTGGGTGGAATACACCGGCCAGTTTCAGCGACAGCGACTTCTTCGTGGGAGATAGCCTCCTTGCCACGTACTGTGAACAGGTGCTCCATAGTTGTCGATATGCCGAAGAGGGTGACGGCTTTTGCGTAACATTCGCTCCTGCAATATCTTTTTATGCAGCTTTTTCTATGCGTTGGGCGATGCAGTCTACAGGCGAATTTCCGTGGGATGCAGTGCGCTTCCGAGTTGCTGGAGCGTGCTACGGTGGCCGCTTAACAGACGAAAGGGATATGCGGCTACTGCGAGTCTACTGTAACGACTGCCTGAATCCACAAGTGTTAGCTAATGACTTTAAATTTCAAGGGCTCCAACAGTACCCTATGCCTGAAGACACCTCCTTAGTATGCGGAAACAATTTTTCACATGCATTCAATAGTCTAAGAATCAGACAGCACGTATGCATTATTGCCGCCATTGCAGCCCTAGCCCTCCTTGCAAGTGATTATTAACATTGAACAAAGGAGAAAAGTGCTGCTGTCCGGTCTGCGCACATCCATCCAGACTGGCCTGAGGCAGTACGTACGTGAGCTGCCTGCAATAGACCCACCCGAGCTCTTTGGCCAACATGTTAACGCTGAGATCCAGTCCCAGATAGAAGAGGCCGAAGAACTTTTTGCAACTCTCTTAAGCATCCAGCTACCGGGGGCCGACACCAGCGACACCGGAGATGCTGAATCTCGAGAATCTAGGGTATGCATTTATTAGGGGGCAAAGATAAAATTCCCCTTGGAAATTGCAGCATGAGTTTAAGTTGCATTCTTGACGTCTAAGGAGAGATATCAGCTTAGCATCAAGCATCGCAAACTGCGTGTGTGCGCCTTACCCTGCGATTTTGCCTTCTTAATGCACAGGTGTTGCGGTGCTGCGAACACCTCGAAAGCGTTCTTCCGAACCATCTAGACATTGCAAAGATGGAACACGCAGCTCCTGAAGACTTGTCTCCTCTACGTGTCGTAATGATACAGGAGGCTCAGCGTCTCAACAGGCTTTTAACGTGTGTCACAGAGATGGTGCGTCATCTAAAGAGGGCTGTCGCAGGTCTCGTGGTGATGTCAGAAGATTTGGAATGCCTTCAAGGCTCTTTGCTTAACGGAAAAGTTCCATCGTGCTGGGAATTCGCTTTTCCGTCGCTTAAACCACTCACTTCTTGGGCTTACGATGTATCTGCCCGTGTGGAACAAATAAACAGATGGGGGCTCGTGAGTTGACACCCGTAGCTCTTGCGTTATCCTCCCCACTTTACAGCACTGACAGAAGTCTAAAATTATGGGGAAAAACTTGGTTATATGCACCGGGAGCATAACAACTTCTCTGATACTCATAAGCATATGATAATATCCTATGCGATGGGCCTTTTAGGAGGGGCAGCCGAAGGCTTTCTGGTTGGGGGGCCTAACGTACCCCAGCGCCTTCTTGACGGCACTATTGCAGCAGTTCGCCAGGCGGAATTCAATCTCAATTGATACCATCAGCTTCGAATTTGTAGCACTGGTACTTTTCTGGGGTGTTTTACGGGCAAACGATAGCTTTAAAATGGAGATTATGGGAAGTAAAGGGCTTTCTGTAGTCACTAGTGCTGTAAGTGCATGATTGCTCGAAGTGCAGTTTGCCTGCGACCTTTTCAGACAACATACGATGAAAACACGATTCCGTCAGCGCCACGGGATGGGGCGTATGTAAAGCGGCTGTTTTTGGAAGGCGCGTCATGGAATGTTGAAGCCATGTCTCTTCGGGAGCCGGAGCCCATGCAGCTTATCTGCGAAATGCCCGTTGTCCACTTCAAGCCAGTAGCCCGCAGGCGCGTCCCTCTCGAAATGCCTTATATGTGTCCAATTTACCAATACCCCTGCCGTACAGGGAGCAACGGCAGGCCATCCCTGGTAACAATGCAGGAAATAAGAAGCGGAACGCAAGACCCTTCGTTTTGGGTCAAGCGGGGCACTGCTATCTTGCTATCCACGGCTTCGTAACAGCAACTATGCTTATTGACTGTTTTTTTTTACAAACTTCTACGTCCCTCTTTGCGAAGCCATGCAGTAGGTAGGGTCTCAATCACTGCCATCTGCTTAAGTCTGCCAGCGACGCCGTGGATAAGTAAGTAAAGTGGTCTTGAAACACAATGTTGCTTAGCAGGGAGCGCTTCACTGTGACAACTCGCGTGCAAACCATGAAAAACATCAGCTGCATGAGATCCTCAACGTGCAACTGCTATCCCTAAGAATACCATCCCAAATGCGCACGTGCCTTTGGGAGTAGCTTGCAGGGCATGTTTTTTTTTATAGTTTCCCGGTTGACGGTGCTGTACGCATACTTCTCTAATCGAACTCTGCGCACAATTATGCTCAAGTGGCGGCTGTATGGAAAATACAAGACACTGATCCCTCACCGGTAGGTTGTTGCCTGCTGACGCATCAGGAAGTGCTCACCAGCATTCGTGCCCGCCTGTAGCCCTCACCAAAAAATAAAACTACTGCATGATCTCCCCTTCACGAATTCGAAGGGGGACTCAACCCCTTAACCATAGTGGTTCGAACTAACGCTGTGCTAGTGGGTAGAGAGTCTTGGACCAAGACAAATAAAGACGGAACATGGATCGCTTGCCGCTAGCTTGGCGCTGCAAACATATTAGTGTTGTCCCAAGGACTTTCGTACGCGGGAGGCTGTTGCCGACTGTGCCAACCTAGCTTTTGCCTGGCGCTTCACTTGCATTTGAGCAAGAAAAATCGGTTGGCTTCATATGATGCATACAGACCTTCCAGCTGTAACGAGCTTTACAGCAAATCAGCAGACAGGGGAGTGTGGTGAATAAACGCATCGGAAGAACGCTTGAATTGCATCAATGAGCGAAAACGGCAACATCGAAAATCCCGAGGAATATGGGTTATTCTGATATTTTCGCGTTGTTTAAGAATAATGCGAGCTGTAAAACTGTACAAGCGCCTTCGGACAAGCGCTTTCGCGGTGAAGCTCATTTTCTGTTTTGAGGGCGTGGAGCGGTGTTGGTTTAATTAAAAACCCCGGGCTTGGTGCCCCAGTTAAAAAGTTTTAAGAATCCAGATGGCAACATATGAAGGTGAGGTATCTTTCATTCAGACTGGAGGGGGAGCCTACGCTTGCTTTAAGGGATGTTCAGCAGGTGACCTGCTGCAGCAGGTGGCCCGCTCAATGAGGTGTAAGTTCGGCCCTGCGCAGCATATCCAGAGGATAAACCCCTCCAATATACTATACATGAATACACTGAAGAGCAAATCAGGTTGTTTCATCCAATACAGTGGCCACCACTGCACCGTGCCGGCGAGCAATCCGTGGTTTGTTTCAAGCTCGCCAGTTAGATTCACTGGTTGTGCCCCAGATGTCCCAGCCACTGCTCGCCGGTAGGCGTGGCGCACTTCAGAAATTGACTGTTACACCTTTTTATACACGCTATAAAGAGTTGGGTTTCCCGCCTGTAACGCAGATGCCGTCCCTGGAATCCCGGGAGGTCTATATTGCCCTCTCGGAAGGGTGAAAACTCGGGCGAATAACTAGTTTCAGCCAGCACAAAAGCTAGAATGCGAGAGAACACCTACATTAATACAAATTAAAAATATTTCGATGCCCGCAATCAAGCATTTTGCCATTCTTGTCTGCCTTTGCGGCAGAGCCCCAAAGCCTGCAAAGCCCATACACTGGAGTCGTCCTAGTTTTCGGAGTGTGCTTTGCCATACATGAGCGTTCGTCACATAGCGTAGGCTTACGAAAAACTCGATATTCCCACGTGATATGTGGGAACGGAACCAACTGGGCCCAGCCAATCTCCAAACACGGTGAAGGCGGTCGCGTTGGTCGATTTCCGTCGCGAGTACTGAGATAGACACAAGTAGTGGGAAGGGTGAATCAGAGACGAAAGTTCGCGAGACCCAAGGAACTGGTCCTCGCAAGACAAGGCTGAGAGTATGCAAACTGGCTGTTCCAAATGGCTGTCGACCAGGTGGCTGTTCGTGTTGGTCTCCAGCAGCAGTTCAACAATGTTAAGCGCTTTATCTAGAGCACAATGCAATTGTACCCTGACTATGTGTCTTACAAGACATTTTGAAGTAGCAGAATCCTTCACTAGACGTGCTAATGCATTCCCCGTGGGGAAGTGAGTGTTTGGCTTCTCCGTTGAATAACCTCAAATTCCGTGGCTGCCCAAGAACTTCTTCCAAGCGGATGCAACGCTACCTTTGGCAGCTTCCTGATTTATACAAAAGGTTATCCCCATATCGACGACTTTTTGTACGACGAAGTGTTTGACACTGGGTGATTGCCTATCTTGCGCAAACGCCGAAGCTGCTTGTGGTTGGTGCAAAGCTGTCATTCCTTGGCAATGCAATAGTTTCCGATCCCCTAACGAATTGTGGAACCTGATCGTGAATAGGAGCACCTCGTGCCCTCTCGATACCCAGAGAACAGGGCGCCTGCGGTTGCACTGGCTTGTTCCGTCCGACTTATCCAGTCGTGGAAAGCTTCTACTGACGAGTGGTAGTTAGGACAAAGTAAGAATGAGCGACTCGAATTCGGTGCAGTGCCCGGTGGCAACGACGCATATTGGGGGTCAGGACTTAGCAAGGCAGCAGGTATTGATCGTTGATAATAAGACGCTGGCGTGTGTCACGAACACACAGGTCCTGTTGTATACTGTTCACAATTTCCCACCAGCTTGTGAGGGAACTACCAATTCATCACCGGAAGTAAAGTGCCTTATAAATCCATACGTATTACATTCTTCAAACGACTTTGAGGATGAAGGTGGAGTGTCCGCAGTTGCAGTGGACAACGACCACGAGCTTATCGCCGTCTGCGGCAGGAGCATCGGCAAGCCTGCAAGTGAGGATCGCTAATATGTTTTCCGTTACGACCGATGTAAAGGAAGTGGTCGTGCCTTTCCTTTCACCCTGCTACTTTCCGTAGGGAGCACCATCTAACCTTTGTCCTCCACCTAGAGCAATCTGCAGCCACTGGGCTTGGATGAGCTTTCGGGTTGCCTGTGTGGTTTAGCGGAGGGAGCCATACAAATTCACAGTTGCGCACTTCTCCCGTTTTCAGCTATTCAATTCGTTCATCAATTCTCTGACTTGATGCTTGTATTTGTAAAATTTTACAGGCATTTACGTGTACTCATCAAGAACTTTGGAACGAGTGCGGCTTTGCAAGGCCTTTAGCGAACGTGGCTTTTCGGTTGCAGCCTTTCGTGGCAAGTTTTCTTTAGCTGGTACAGAAGCGAAAACCTTTGAGCAGCATCTGACTGCGAAATGTGGAGATATGTCATTGCCAGACGGGGATGATAACATCCCACAGAGCATTATTGAGCAAGATGTGAATGACGAGATCAATGCAGCTGAATCTCCTTCTGGTGAAGTCGCAGCAGGGGGGAATGCAACTGACAGCGTGCCACAGGAGGAACTATATGATCCTGAGCATGTGCCGTTGCTGGCTGTTGTCGGGTGGGAGGGGGACGGAGGAGAAAGTGCATCGCTCTCCTGCAGTTACCTCACACTCTGGAACATATCCACAGGGCGCCCGTTTCTCCGGCTGAAGACTCCTGCATTACAAGTGATATCATTAGAATGGTAGGGCTCACGCCAACAGCACGTTCTTTGTAGGCTTAAGCAAATATTTAGTTTTATGCCTCTCAAGTAGCATTTGACTATCGGGAAATCAGGCAGTGTACCTCTTGTAACCGTGGCTGCATCTCTGTATTGCGTCCCATGCCCAGGTCACCCTTTTTCGCATACCAACTGACAACTTCGGGGTCACGTCATATTCGGCTGTGGACAGCTGTGCAGACGTTTACTGGGCTAAAACTGAAGGTCCGTTTTGCTCAGTTGCCCAAATCACCCCTTTAATTTCAATGTTTATTCCCTCGCCAGAACGCCAACAGGGGGGGAGTATGACCTGCAGAGATGGGAAGGTTTAAATATATGTGTAAAAGTGAGGAACATGCTTGGATTCTGCAACACAGGGAAGGACTTGCAGATTTGGACAACTTACCGTTTCCGATGTCCCAAGTTTTGTCGAGCTGACAGAGCTGATGCTCCTCTCCGGTTCCGACTCGGGAAAGCTACTCCTTTGGGAGGTGATCCGCGGGCTTCAGAGCACAGCGTTGGCCCTGTTATACAGGGCCAAAACAGATTGTTTTATCCTGCCCTAAATGCCCTGTTTCCTCGTGCGATACGAAGCAGAATCAAGTGCAATACTGCATTTTAATGCGTTATGGAACGTTTTGTACCTTCTACTTTACGCTGC
Organism: Eimeria sp. OTU-Y; assembly: GCA_904066245.1. Classification (NCBI taxonomy): domain Eukaryota; phylum Apicomplexa; class Conoidasida; order Eucoccidiorida; family Eimeriidae; genus Eimeria; species Eimeria sp. OTU-Y. The sequence goes on from CAJFCZ010000010.1 coordinate 8,792, forward strand.
GCCGCAGGATGGCAATATAAAGGCAGAAGTGTTACAGCTAAGGCCTGGAATGAACACTCCATATCGAAGGAATTCGAGCGTTGCAAAAGAGCAGGTAGAAGGTGTCCAATCATTACGGGCCCCTTCAGGACTAGGGCGTGCTCGTAACAACCCTAGAGGCTCTGTTCGCTCTGGGCGCAGAAGCTCTTCAGTTGTGCATGCGGAAGCTCCTCAAGGGCAACAAGAAATGCAAAGCGAATCAGCTGAATCCAACCAACAGCCCGTAACGTGCCATCGACGGACCATTAACAGCTTGTTTAGGGATCCAAGAAATGCAGGCCACGTGGTCTCCGCTGGTGACGACGGGCAATTGAAGTGGTACTTGAATAAATTTATCCTTTTCCCACCTGCAAGATGCATTTTCAGTCTCAGGTACCTACGCTAGAGATGAAACTCAAAAATCATCCTTTCGGCTTCTCTAGATTCGCTTGCAGGTGGGCCACGCATGATGTGCTGGAAGCAGTGAACTACATGACGGAAGAACCCGTTATTGCGATTCCAGCTATTAAGGTCTTTACCATGCCAGAGGAGAGGCCGATCAAGAGGGTTCTGGCCCATAGGTTAGCGGGTGCACGGCTTGCTTGTCGCTGTTGCTAGGCGATTGACAGTCAGTATCAGCATTACTTGCTACGGGGCGATCTGAACACCAGGCATGAAGCTTGCTTTATCCGCAAAGGCAGAGGTCCCGCTGAATTGACTGAAATGTCGGAAAGTGTGCTCACTTTTCTTCTACACAGGGATACTGCAAGCCCATTTTGGCTAATAGTTACTGGGTGTGGCATTACGTGGCTCTTCTCTCCGGACTCAAATTATTTACTTAAGGTATGGGTGGCTTCCACCTACTGTCGCTAGGTAATTCGTGTTGCCAGTACTGCTGGGACCCTGTACCTGCAGTGTACCATCACCGAAAATATGATCAATACATGTTGAGGTACGTTCCTATTAGGCACTCGATTTCCATGCCTCAAGCGTCCTTGTAGCAATGGAAGTCTTCAATGAGACAAAAAAAACCGGTTGTGGTAAGCTACGTAGCTAACTAGGTTCGTCTTATGCTTACCGTGCGTTCCGCGAAACAGCTGCCACCTACTAACTCGTTAAGGTCCAGCAGGTGAACTGGTTTGATACAATCCAATGCAGGTGAAACTTCCGCAAACGCATTGTAACACTGCTCTGCCAGCTGCTTGTTGCATCATCTCCCGCCGACGGAGGAGCTTTCGTTCTGACACCTTGGTGCTGTGCAGATTTGTTCACTGTTGGAAGTGATGCATCCATACGTACTTGGGCAGGCCCACCATGCCTCAAGCCATTGACGTACCGGTAATTCATTTGCATCTCTTTCCTGCACTAAACAGCAGGTGGAATTCTCTTGCGAATGAGCTTTTCTTGCCATAAAGAATAAAACCGTGTGCTGTCAACACAGGCGGTGGCCAAACCAGATTCGATGCATTTCTCTGGTGCCCCGGGCAAGACAAACAAGCTGCTCCCTTTTCCTCTTCGGATCTTCTGATGGAGTCGTCCGGCTGTCTTCAGCTTCCAAGAATGGAGCGCAGCTACTCATGGCTATTAAGACGCACGCATGCGCTGTCGCACACTTGGCTATCGACCCTGCAGGTATAACAGCAAGTATTTTGCAGCAAAGAGTGCGTGGGAGCTTTCAATTGAGCTTTCATTAAGCACACTGGCATAAGCTGCGCCGTTTGCTCCCTCTGTCAGTTCGCATGCCCCAGCAGCGTCACATAAACTGCCTCCTCTCCTCTGAGGGTGCACCCACCCTTTGCTAAAATTTTTTGGGGTGTCTCCTCAGGGCAGCGCGTGGCCGCTTTGGGTGACGACGGCGTACTGTTACTTCTTAAACTGACCAACGTTCGTCGGAAGGAGGAACAAGTAACAATAGAGGAAGGTGTAGACGATTTAGAGGGCTCTCATTGTCCCGAAAGCGGATGGCGCGCAGAGCCATTAGGGTTCACGACAACTTCCGAGCCTTTAACACGGCTAGTCTGGGAGCATCCATTGCTCTTGCTCGGCCTGGCAGGAGATTCAGCATTACTGGTATTGACTGGACTGGAACAGCTCAGCACGCAGCCTGGCAAAAATCGGGCAATAGACGCAAGCAGCGCGGGCGCGACTGAAGGCCCAACAACCATCGATATCGGGCAAAAAGTGCCCATCAGCGACGCAAATGGGAATGGACCAGGCAGCGAAGATATAAGTTCAGACTGCACCGGCGATGATGGCACACAGGAAGAGGATAGTGACTCAGCAGACAGGGAGGCCGATGACGTCAATACGCTTCCCCAACCGAAACCTGCCCTCAGTGTTGCAGATGATCCACTGGACTTGACGCAAGTCCTCTTTTTTAGGCAAGACCACTAAGATGCCAGGCAACTTCGATAGTAGCGCCTTTGTGTGGGCCTGCACTTGGGGAGGCCTTCAGTTACCGAGGGGGAGGTGCCCCATCGTGGACATTTTGGTAGAAGGCGCAGGCGACTGCCACGCCTTCCATGCCGCCTATGCAGTACACTGCTTTTGTCCTGCGCAGGCGAATCGATATGAAGATCCCTGCCTCAGTGCTGCGGAGCCTAGTGCCGGATGGAAAGGATCCTCGTGAACACGAAGAACTGAATGGGAGCGATAGCGAGGCCGATGATACCAGCGACCATGACACTACTTCTGTAGCTTCTCGTGAAGCCCAGCCTGTGGCGGCTTCCTCTAATGGAAGCCTTGTAGAACAGTGCGCAGCTGCTGACGAGACACGGCGTGTCCTAGCAGCAGCAATGAAACAGCAACAGCGGCGTCGTGCAGCGGCAGCAGCAGCGGCAGCAGCTGCCCGGCTTACCGCAGTAACAGTTGCGAAGCTAGAGGGGAGCATAAACACGCCGGGACTGTTGAGTTGGGGAACTAGTGGCAGTGAGGTCCCGAAAACAGGCACCTTACGTGGGAACGATGAAGAAGAGTGGATGTTAGGGGATTCGTTTTTGCTATTTTGTGGAACATCTACTTTGCGAAACGGCATATGGTGCACTCCAATAGAGACTCTGTTGACGGCAGGAATACCTGGAGTCTCCACGGTCACTCCTGCAACTTCTGCAACTGCTCGCCCTCTTGTGTCTCTCTACACGGTTCTCCAGCAACTCAACAGTGAAAAATCAGAGAGTGCATCCTGCGAACTGCGGGGACCCCACGTGACTGAGTTGGTTGTGGCGCCCAAAAGGCGTTTACTCCTCACCGGAACCTCAGATGGGAGGGTCATAATGTTCCCCATTGAGACTCCAAATGCCTGCGCTGCGGTAAACCAGTGGCAGTGGCCACAACCTTCGTTGCCTGTAGCGATATGTAGAGGCTTACCAGAAACGACGCAACCTTCTGCTCTGAGATTAATGTGTTGGCACTTTAAGGGAAAATCTGTTTGCTTTGCCTCTGTGAAAACGTCGTGTTACCCCATCTGCATTCCAAACTTTCCCGCAGGCTAGGGTGTTCGATAGTCACGTTGGGGGTGTCACAAGCATTATTGTCAGGCAGTTGGGAGACACAAACCGGTGGGCCCTAGTTGCTGCAGCCCAGAGCGGAGGCTGGTGGAGATGTGAGTTTGAGTATGATAGTATCCGTTCCCTCTGTAAAGAGGCACAGGATGCCGAGAGAGGATTTGAGAAGAGTGGATCTGCTAAAGCTGAAGAAGACCGTATGGAGTCACAAAAGGCCCTTGTAGGTGGGCCAGCACAACAGGCGGAAAAATACCAACAGCAGCAGCATTTCCTCCGCCGCCTGCTCATGTTAGATGCACCTACCTACGATGACCAACCGACAAGTGAAGCGGCTGCGCCTCCCAATGGGCTCACTCCTAAGTGTGTCACTTTACACTAGAAAAACCTTTATCTCCTTTCTGTATTAGTCCATTGCTGCTGTAATGATAGGAAAATTCGGCGGCAAATCATGCTCTGCCGGAAATTGTAGTAAAGGCTGCAACTACCTCTGGGGTCGCGGAAAGCGGCCTTGTCAATTTGAGCTTTGGCATTGCGTTGACTTGTCAGGAAAGCGAAGGAGCCCAAAACGCCCTGCCCTCGCCCGGTGCCAATCGACAACATTATCCAGGTGGTTTCAAATGATTCTGAGAGCGACAATGCCAGCCCTCGCTCTACTACGGTGGATACGTTGGAGCCTGTACCTATGAAAGACACTGTAAACGACATTCTTCAGCCAGAAGAGCCCACGATCACGGTGGGCAAGACGAATGTGCAACTGCTGACGCTGCAGGGTGCAACACCTGTACACTGCAGCAGGTTGGCGCGAACTCAATCAAGCTTCCCCCATTAATAACAGCACCAGCATAAATGTTTTAGGGATGCAACAAAAAGGGGGGGTCCGAACACGCTGATGTTTGTTGCTGTTGTACTTGCCTGGGCAGGAGCATCAAAGGCTGAGTCGGCAGCGCGCAGCTTACACAGAAGCTGAAGCTGCCAGACAACAGGAACGTGCTAGGCTCGAGGATATTTCTCAGCGTTTTCAGGCAAGATCAACATGCGTATATAACATCTGACACACTCGTGCACATGCAACCTCGCTGGGTGAGGAGGCCGCAATGGAATACCACAGAGGCCGCACCTATTAAAAATGTGAATGAAATGCTCTGCTTTGAAGTGCTCCAACGTGAAACCATTATTTTATCTTTACGGTGGCACGTATAAGGGTGCGAATGGTAATTTACGTAGTTGAGGGTTCAAACCCATAAGACCCGTGGTTTCTAAACCTCTAAATTCTACTTCAAATTGATCAGGGCTTGGTAGACCGCTTGAAAGCACTTCCAGGTGTGAATACGGAAGAAATGATGATGGAGCTGGTTCTTCGTGAGGACCTCCTTCAGAATGATGAGTCTGAGGCAGCGAAATCCCTGGAGATAATTGAGCGCCAAATACAAGATAGTGGGGAACGGCACCAAGCATTGATAAACACACTAGCGGTAGGGAGGCGACTGGCCGTTAGGATCAAACCTGCTTGTGGTTAAATATTTCACATATCAATTTCTAGCGGAGATGGCCATAAACATCACAGTGCCTTGCATTCCTAGATAAGCCAGCTGATTTTTCCCGTTGCTTTGATCTGTCTCAACGAACTTTGCCCCAACTTTTCACGGTTTGTACGTTACCTAACGCGTGCCAGATACGTTTCAAAAGTGTTATGATCTCAGCGACTTTTCGGTGGAGCACTGGAAGCTGCCACAGTGGATGGCATTTCAGAGGATCTTCGTGTGTGCTCATTTCCCACTGCCCAGACATCACTTGTGCGCCTTTCACTCCAGTAACTTGGTAATCGCCCCAAAAAGTATGATGCCTTCGCTTCAATGCTACAGTCTTAGTGGTACGCTGCCGAACGGTTGTCGTATGATCGATGATCAGGTTTGTTTCACGGGTGTTGACTTTCTTCAGGACATCCAGCGACTACAAGCAGCCGGACAGACACAGTGCAGCGCAAATGGAGCTGCTGACATGCAGAGAATTTTGGAAGCTGCTCGAGAAAAGGAACTGAGACACCTGTTGCTTTCTGAGCAGACAACACCTTCCTACGCCCCTTGTGCGGACGCAGCACATGCAACTATGCCGAGGAGAGTTGCACGTTGCCTTGGTTAATGCGGATGCAACAGGCTTCTCTAGTGCTCTCAGCAAACTGATTGATTTTGTTATGTGCAATAACTGTTGTATTTAGCTTCCAGCAGGCGGCCGACCGTTGAACCAGAGGTGGCCAAAAGTTTGAAGATTCAAGAGATGGAGATACCCGGCATCTGCAACGGACCTGGGAGCCTCGTTGCTCTCACCTTGCAGTCTGAAGACTTCACCGGGACAACAGGTTATCATGCCACATAGAGCTTGGTTTCCGGTGTAGCGACTAATCTTTAGTGTGTCATGTTTACAGCAGCCCAAGGGGATTCGGGACCTATCTTTCATGCAAGCTGCCTCCAGATGAAAATACTGCGGATGGTTCTCAATAGTTGCATTGCTTGAAAAACCTTACTTCGCAAACCGTGCAGGAACTGCACCATCTACTGATGCTCGGAGGCAACGCATGCTTGAGATGGCAGCGCTCTTGAAGGCGCAGCCAAAGGAAGATTCTACAAATGCTCAAGATGAACACCGCATCACAGAAACGATCAAGAACCTAAATACGTGCGGCCTCACCACCTCCGGAACCGTCACAGAAGCCTCACTGTGAGTTTGCTGATGGTGCGAATATGGACGAGCGAACTCCCAAAACAAGTCCTAACTTACAGAGAGGAGAAATAACTTCGGATGCGGGTGTCCCAGAAAAACTCATGACGGGCTATAGTGAAAAGTGTAGACAGGAGAAAGGGATACTTGACGAGAGGAGCTTTCGACTGCATGTTGTATTTTGCGGCAACAGAATCACGGCTTCGCGGAAAAGGAAGCAAATGCAGGACCTTGCCGAGTGGGCCTCTGCAAAGGCAGGTTCCTTTAATCGAAGGGTCAAGGTGCTGTCGCAGATGCGCAAAGAACTTCTCAGGGCATCCGACTGTATTTTGCGCGAAATTGGACAGGCGTTGCAAGCCGTTAACCTTGAACACTCCGCAGAATATCTCAACGTGCAGTCATTGACTCAGATGGTGGAAAGAGCCACTGTTAAGGGACAATCCAGTGGATCTTTGTGGAGCATCAGCAAGGAGCAGCTCATGTACGTACCAGTCACTTTAATACCTACATTATAAGGAAGCCCGGTTCTGTGGGTAAATGCCCTTCATGTATTTCTCCATTCGTTGCAGTGGCTCGTTGGAAGGCCGGCTTAAGGAACTCAACAATACCGGAGCCCTATTCGAAACTGACGCTGCCAAGGCGGAAATTGAAGAAGTTAAGACTGCTCTTGCTGAGGCCCGCCAGCTTCCAGGCGAGTTCGCTGTTTCATTTGAACACTTGCGCCCAGTTGCGTGTACGCGAGTTGAGGAAGAACCGGATGGTGTTTCGGTGGGCCAGATCGATAATACCAAAGACCGGCGTATTAGTGCCACAAGTAGTTATGGTGAAAAACTCAAGAAACGCCTGGCCGATATCATAGATGGCCTTAGAGGATGCGGGATACGTCAAAGCTGCACTGTACAAGCAGCTCTTAACCTGCATGAGTGCTCAAAGATCTACGAGCACTACTACGAAGACGAGTCCGTCAGCTGTGATTCACAGCTTTCAACGTTCAAGGGCTGGTCAGCCAATCAGAGTCTGGAAATTCAAATGCAGGCAAACATATCTGTTGAGACAGTAAGCTCAAGCCGAGAGCACCTCAGTATGCAAACGTTCACCTTTATTCTGGCGATGACAGGGACGCCGATACGTGTAGAGTATCCCGACGGCGATCCAAGTCGTGCACACAATCAGTTGCCTTGGCGAATACAGATTAAATATGCTATTTTTACATTCGACGAAGAGCTGCGAAAGCTCTTAAAAAAACGCTCGGCCGTCCACCAACAGTTGCTGCTGGCACGTCTGAAACAACTGGTACGTTCCGACGGAGGCGTCTAAGAAGTGTCATACGTCCACTAGTGTCAATCAAATGGTTTGAGCCTAGAACAGGATAGAGAAACACATAATCTTGCCATGCGCTCAGGAACAAATTCAAGAGCTATCTATAATCGAGTCAGTGGAGTCAAGGAGCTTACGACTCCAGCAGGAACTCTCAAGTGAACAGAAGGAGTCTCAACAAGTCAACAGCCGCCTTGATGCTCTTGAAGCCTCCATCTCTGAAAGGAGACAGGGAATCGAAAATTGCCGCGTGAGTCCAGGGGCCCACTCAAGTTGAAAAGATGACTGCAAAAGAAGAAACTACAGCTAGGGATAGATAACAATCCATATTGAACCTGAGCGTGGGCCGATGAAGGCGTTGTAGCATATCTTACCAGTGCTTTCAGCTTCCTTTCGCTTCCGTGCAGGCGGCAGAACTAGAAATCCGCAGACGGGTGGCAGAGACAATTGGACAGCGAAATCCTCAACAGGCGGCCCTCATGCAAATTTTCGAACGCAATGTGCCACTCTTTCACTGCACCCTTATAGAAAGCGGTTTTTTTGCTCCTCTGCTGTGCCTTCACCGCACTCAGCTTCTATAACTCTAAACAAAAACACTGCAGATCTTCCCATCGCTAGGTTTGACGCTCGTATCACCACCTTTGTTCCTAGTTCATGTCCTGGCAGGTGGTTCATAAGACAGCCAAACTGTCTGCCAGTCCTCACGGTGGCGACGCTGAGGCCAGTGACATAGAAGGTGAGGTCCTTGCACAATTACCGTTCTTTCTGTTCAACCACAGCTTACACTACTCGTCATGTGCTGCCTACGATACGTGCTTGACACTATTTGGACTATTCGGGAGAATGCCTATTATGCGCACAACACATGCAGCGCGTGTGTGCTTCGAGCCAAATTGCGAATACAGACGATGTAGATGAAGCTGAGCAACTGCAAGGAAATTCTGGGGATGTTGAAGAAGACATCTGTCCACTAGGATGCGACATGGCAGTATACGAGGCGCTTTTGGAATTCAGGTAAACATTTTTGCGAGCAGGGACCTCTTTCAAGCTGCATTGATGAACAAGCTACTCATGAGGGCCTTGATAGTGTAGATGCTGATGCAGAGACCAAAAAACTGCAAACGACGCAACGCTCACAATGTATCAGCGAGAGCTGGATGAACTTAAAAGGGTAAGCTGTTGGTTGTTTGAATGAGAAATTTGCCACCACGTTTTGCCATTAGGAGCCCGGAACAACTGAAATGAACACATTTCTGTTGCGTTAATCGGAGTTCGGAAATACATATATTAACTCCAGTGAAACGCCTTTACAGCCGGTGGATCCTTCAAAACCACAAAGGCACAACCTCACTCGTTAGGGTGGCAGTTATAACTGTCAAAACTTGGTAAAAGGAAAGGAGTCTGAAACTGGTTTCTATAACGGCTGTTGGAATTTGCATGCTTCTGTTATTCCGTAGGAATACGCTAAAGTCCAGGGGGTTCAAAAGCAACATGCAGCTCGCTACAAATCTGTTGAGGCAGCGATTCATAAGTTTCTAAGAGAGCTTCAGAGCTCACTCAACGAGTTGGAGACCTTCGTACCACTGCGAGCGTCCCAGGTGACAGCTTACACATTGTCTGTGTAGGACTTAGACGCAAGTTTGACCTTCTATCTCCATGAGAATAGAACCAACTCCGTGCTTTAGCCTGTGGCCGAGTTAGTTTTTCTCAGCATCTGTTACGTTTGCACGTTTGTAGAAGACTTGTCCAGCTGCAGTGGGATGATAAGCACAGCTTCACTGGAAACGTATGTTTGGATACAGCTATTTGTTGTTGGCAGATTAAATGCTTGTCATCAGTTGAAGAGACGTGGCAGCTCCCTGACAAGTTGGACTCCGCCGTCGTCTTCAGTAACGAAGGTTTCGCTGCCCTCCGCCAACAGTAGGTGGAGTCCCACTTGTCCTATTGGGTTGAGTACGTTAGATAACAGCCTGCCCAGGTAGCAAAAAGGAAGAGCGTGTTTGGGTGCAGCCGTAATAATGTGTAAAACAGTATATTTTGCCCGGCTCGCTCGTGCCGTACCGTGCACGCAGAGTTGCTGAGCTGCAGCACGAAACGACAGTCGTGGCGGAAGACTTGAAGCAACTAAAGCGCCAGCTTGCCAGTGCCCAGAGGGAAAACAAACAAGTAAAAGGCGCAGTTAATCCAAAATACCGCATATAAATGCCGTCGAATGAAATTAATACTTATATAATAGGTCAAATGTGCCGTGCGGGGGTGTTAAGAAGGTGTCTCCTGCACCCAGTTTCCGTGTTATGCAGGGTTCGCAGAGGTTGGCAACCCTTCGAGCAACGTTTAAAGCAGTGGAATTAGTGAGGTTTGGTGTCTCCCTTACCCTAGAGCAAGTTGAAGCAGCAGCAGTGGCTGCAGGGCATGACAACCAAGCACGTGGCGAGCCTATTAGGCCAGCATTTGAGAGGGACATGGAAATGGTAGCTGACAAGCAAGTACGGCAGCCGCTGGATAATTTATCCATCACCTTGCGTCAGTTGCACTTTAGGAAACAGAAATTCATAAGGCTCGGTTGACTGCTCAGACCTTTGCCTTGGTGTCCCCCATTTTTAGCCAGCCAGGATGCTTTGAAAGTCCTACGGGTTTCTTTAAAGGAAAAAGTACTGCCTGAAGGCGTTGATTCACGTGGTTTTCTCAGAAACAGCTCAAGCAGCAGCAACAGCAATACATGCAGCTCAAGCACAAGCTTCGGGACATAACTAAACGTCACACTGAATTGTTACACAGATTCGCCTTGGCAAGAGAAAGCGACTCAATACTCACTCAGCAACTACAGGGCGAGAAGCGCCATCAAGTAAGCTTCACCATCTGATGAGGGACTGGGACAACTACGGCAACAAGGGCTGCATAGTTCTAAACAGCGAATGGTTATAGTTTAAGGACATATGGCAACTTCTCTGTCGTGCAGCGATCTCCTGTGACTTCAGAACACAAGCGATGACGGCACATTTGCCAGGATGCGCTTAGACGAGCTTGCGCGCCTAAAAGAAATGCTCCGGAAAAGCGAAGGCGAAATCAAGAAGTTGCAAGCCCTTGTCTTGAGAATGAAGACAAAAGGCAAGTTTTTTTACCTGGCGTACATGCTTTTCTGCTGCAAAGGATGTGTCTGGATTCCCCATGTAGCTTTGCTTTGATTATTCCAACGCCGCACCTAAGGCGAAAGTGAAAAACTACTGTAACGTCAGTGTCGGATCGACGTTCGTGTTGCGCAGGTGCTCACATAGACCCGACAATACTATGGCGCAGAGACCCAGGAGTGCTTCAAAAGTAGAGCCCTTCCAGGGCCCTACTGAAGGAAGGTGCCGCGCAGGTCACTGCAACGATGGCGACACCTGACTGTCAAGGGGGGCTTGAGCTAAACTAGGAGTACACTGAGCAATTGATGGGCCACATGACATTCTTGTGATTATTTCAATCACTTTCCTTCATTTTGAGGAGCGACCCTTTACGGATAAAAATCGCCTTTCAGAACCTACCTGGGAGGTGGTCAGACATACAGAAATGGTAGCAATCGTGGAGTTATCTCCGTTAAAGCACCACCAAATTTGAAGAAGATATTAAAAATTTAGGCAGGGGGGAAAATGGAGCGGGTTTCTCAGATGTTCACACTTTCATTGGCGCGCACTGGTTAAGCTCCCTACTATGGCCATTTCATCACGCTATAGAGCGTCAGCGAACGCCGGCATTTAGAGTGGGGAAATAAACGGATACTCGAAACTCGAACAAACTTTGCTATTGTTGCACCAACATTCTGACTGAAGCAACTGGTTTGCTTGTAACTTACTCTTGTCCTGCTGCCGTCTACATGATTCTGCCTATATGTCGTCACCGACACACCGGGTCCACGTGACGGGGAATACAATGTCGCCCATAAATTGCGTCGGGCAGCAGAACAAGGTCAAGCTATAAGTGCCACAATAGTGATATAATGTGATATAATATCTGGGGTTCCGATGGTGGTCAGCCCTGCGTGTTCAGTCTACGGACACCTGCCCCTGCAGCAGACGGCCACCGACGGCCTCCCTGCGCACTCAACTCCATGCGGAAAAGGGTTAATTCCTTTCCCGTGTTTGTAGTGCGCAAAATTCAGGTGATATTTAGGCAGACGGGAATGGGTCACAGAAGCCAACTGGGCAGGCTTGTTCGAGAGACTCAGTTAGGTGCCTGGCTGGGGTAGGCGCGATAAACGACCTACCTGCTGGAGGAAAAGCTACGCATAAAAAAGGCCCAAACCTCCGTATACTCCTCATATAAGGAATTTTAACAAAGAAGCGCAAGAGAAAAGGTTCTGGAGAAGCGGTGTCTCCCCCATGTCGAGGTGAAATGTGCACTGGAGCGCGCGACTGACAGCTCCCCTCTCCCCTTCAAGCATGGTACATATTCATTGGCGGTACTTAGGTGAACATTCCTTACTGTCCCACATATATCCAAAGAACATTAATAACCTGCCTGCGCACTTGGAAGCATATATGGTCAGACCGGTCACACAGGCTTTAATAATCCTGGCACAGCGCTGTGGCATTCTTGACACGACGACGCATGATATCGTGCGCAGGCCCTTCATTGCGGAAGATTGCTATGAAAACAGCAATGCACCATCTTTCCTAATAAATGGAAATTTACTTCCACAGATGTGAGCATGGTTAGCCGTGTTCTGTCCTTCTAATTGTCTAGACAGGAATCACTGCCGTCTCCGCCGATGCGCTGAAAATGTTCGACGCCACAAGATTCACAAGTTGGCATGGCCGAATCACTGGGTGCACCTAATAGGTCTAGTCCAGAAAAAACAAGTTTGCGGGAAAGTAACGTCTTGACCGTAGAGTGAGTTAGATCACCTTACGGTTCTATTCATTTCTTCGTCATTGCCCTGTGCAACGGGCTCATCCATACCCTATCCTTCCACTGTGTAGACTTTTCACCCGCGTTGACTCCTTTTCTGCAGCAACCTGCTTGAGAAAAGCAATCTGCAAGGGGAAAATGGGGAAACTCGAGACTGCCTTGCAGCAGCAGTTCGAGGACTCATCCTCCACTGTTCTGCCCCTACACCTTCGCTTCCCCGTAAAGGCAGCAGAGGAGGTAATGGCATCTGTGCTTCAGTCTAAACTAAAAGGAGAAGCCTATTCAGTCGATCAGGCAGCTCAGCTCGCGAAGAGCCTAGGAGCTTCCCTGCGGGATGCTTTAGCCGCACTGTCCAGGCCTAACTACAGGATCGGAGTCACTGTCGATCTGGGGGAGGACTGTGGCCAGGGTATCCGAGTGGGCTGTCGCTGCTTCTGGAATAATAAGACGGATTCAGTGGCGAGCGCAGTCTACAGGAACTCATCAATATTTTGTGTCGCTACCGCCTATGCTGTGTATCAACACTGAGCCTCAAAGGGTCGAAAGGCATGACAAAGGGGCGCATTGTAGCACATAGTCGCAACTATAGAGCAGCAGTCAGTGGTATGCTAAGGAGGAAGATATGGATCCCTGCCCGCTCGAGTGTCTTTGGTCCCCTAGGCAGGGAAATTGCCCGACTGAGTTGTTTGCTTTTTCTCTTCGTGTTTAAATTACCAAAGCTTGGCCTACACTCCTGCAGCATTCAGCCTCCGCTTCCCAGCGTCAAAAGTGTTCTCTACACAGTGACTCTTGCCTGCTACCGCAGCTGACGGGGGCAGCTGTTGTTATCTTTCAGCGTATCTCTCCGCATTGATTAGGGGAAGTATGCCAAAACAGGAGCGCTACGCAGCACTGGCCTCCTTTTGTACCCTAGGATCTAGGCAAGATCAACTTATGGACTAACAGAGATGCAACACCGTTGCATTTGTTAAAGCATTCCCAAACTGACAGAGCCCAGGCAACAATGATCCTTGATCCCATCGAAGAACCTTTGTGAGCTGCAGTAGTCAAAAAACTGAAGACAATGCTTGGAATAAAGTTCCTAAAGAGCAGCTGGCCTCCTTTTTGACTCCTAAGGCCCTTAGCCACACCGGCTTCATGGCTTGGGGCTAGTGAGATGCGGCGAGTTGCGAAGAGTCACAGCACAATTTGCGCGAATAGTGCAGCAACGTAACCACCATAAGCAGACACAACCAAGCCCCCTTTCACTGCATACAGTAGCATTGTAAAGAAGTGGTAAGCACATGTTTGTCAGCCCCCAATGAGTCTGTAGTTAACTAGATGCATAGGTAGCAGCTTCCCATGGGTCGTGCTACAGCCTGAATAGCTGTTGCCGAAATATCTCGCATTTCCATACCCGTTAGAAGACTGCAACAGCAAGATTCGCCCCACTTCTGAAGTGGCGGTCCGTGAACAGCTCCACCAGGACACATGGCTCATATATGGAGTCTCCTACAGGCATTGGGCCTCTCCGCTGTAGCAGCTGTAGCAAGAGTCGTTCACATTTTTTGTGGCGCTAAAGGCCTAAACCATAGTTGCTTCCGTATAAGGCTGTACAGGGAAGCTGCAGAGGCTTGATAGCTGTACAGACGTTGATGAGCATTCCTAGAGGTAGCCGCTGCTCCTGCGCTTTAGCTTTCGGAAAGCTCTTGTAAAGATTCACTTGGGGCTCTGTCTAGTGCCAGGCATATAATTCTCGAATATCTCTTGCTTCAGCGAGTAGCACAGGGAATTTTTGTACACCTCTTTTGACTGTGCTGTTGCAAGAGTTTATATTTTCCATGAGCTGCGCTGGAGGAAAATGTTGGAGAAAATAGCTAGCTCCGATCACACAAGTGAAAAGGGTTCATGTACTTCTTGAGTTATAGCTTATCATCTGCAGGGAGAGTTGTGCACAAACGCCGAACCCCCTTTGGTTCCCGAGCCACTTCCCGTTGCTTTTCATCTGCACATGTTTGTGCACAAACAACGAATTAAGCTTCTTCACATTGCTGCCAAATGGCCTGTAGTTACTCATTATCTTTCTTCCAAGCTGGAACGACGATTCTATCGTGGTTTCCATTCAGCGTTTAAGAATGCTTGGATTGCACAGGATGAGCGGCCTTCTAGAACCGTGAAAGATTCCTACATGTTGTGATGGTAGAGGGTCAAGCTGGAAAGCTGAGAAGTCGTCAGAGCGTTCACTTCGTTCCAAGAGAAATAAATACCGAATCCACGTCGGACACAGGACGACATCTTGGGAACCGCTTCACAATTGTTTGAAGAGGAATGCTGAATGCACGCCGTACACAGTGAGGCATGACGCTGCCTGGGATGCAATGGCTATGCTGCCGTAGTATCTAAAGGCGGTACTATCCGTATACAAAAATGTATTTTGGGGGACTAAGCCCCCTGGAAATCTCTTGGTATTCAGAAGCCTAGGGTTTTTCTCTTGGCGGCGTAAACGCAACAACAGCAGCAGGGTGCAGGCTAAACCAATGTCTGAGAATGCAAGAGTCGCCAATCCATCCTCATACAGGCCCAAACTCTTCCGAAACCACCAGGAAATGAAACGTGGATCTGCTTGTTAAACGCGTAGGGTAAACTACACTGCTGAACCTTCAGAGCAGTGTTCCGAGTATTGCTCGTATTCCAGGAAAGTGCTCGCTGACGTGCGGCACCATTCACTTGCGGATCGGGCTCATTTCTGGTAAGAACTTAAAGGCGGATTTTGTTTTTCACAACGGATCACCTGTGGTTTCCCATATTGCACTTAGTAGAGCCCATGAGACGGGCGCCTCAGGATTGTTCTCACAAGCCCAACCTTTGCACAGCATTGCCATGCGTACTTCCATCCTGTGCAGAGCTTTGCCAGCCACCGGCTTGCATAATGTCATCCGTGTAGGGCCAAAGAAATGCATCCTGGCCACAACGAAACGGCCACTAAGTAATGCGGGGAACGTATCTAAGTGGATGGCTGAGGCATCCAAGCAGTAGCATGCACTCGGAATTTTGCAAAACTGCATAGCTTGTAAGTCGAAGAAACAATTTCACTCATTTGCATGAAGCATAAGATTTGGAAGATACCTTCTCCTCAGAGGCTGCACGCGCAGGGCAGCAACAGCTACCTGCTGTGGCGCTGCGTGCCTGAAGCTTGAACGTGAATTTCTACTTCCATGTACTCTGAATACTGAGGGTGAGGGTGAGCTCCTAACAACGATCTACAGTGTCAGTACATGGGGCAAAACTGGTCAGGATATGCTTCTATATGAGGCTGACCTGCAGCAGGTGCTGCATCATACCCTGTTGCAGCACCTGCAGGCGTACTCGTCATCAAATACGCTCCAGGTCCTTGTGCAGCTGTGCCCACAACACCCGAAAGGCGGAGGAACGAAGGGGAGCAACTACTTTTACGTGGCACTTGTGCAGAGTATTTCGACTCTGAGACAGCTCAAAGCATTCTTCGGCCATGACCGATGACTCGCTGGGACACCTAAAGGCTCCCGAAACAGAAATGCTTCTCTATTTGTGCATGTTGCACTAGCCTGAAGCTCCACCCTTCAGCCTTGTAACACGTGGAAGACACAGCGCTGCACTTGCGCCGCAGTAGCTAGGTGTACCTAGCGCTTCATGGTCGACGCAGTCCACATCATTTCGAAGAAAAGAACCTGTCACTGTGGCACGAATCAGCCTGTAAGGTGGCTGGTTCTCTGCAGGACAGCTACTGGACAACCTGAGGACGTTTTGGGGACTTCATGCTTCCCATCCAGACAGCCTAGCGCAATGCTAGTCACAGACGTCGCATACCGGTCAAAGGAACCACAAAAGCCCACTCTTCGGTGGTGCAAGCTTAAGACAACCCCATGCTGTTAATGAAACAAGCATATTAACTGCCGTAAGCGCAAGTGCTCCTTTGCGGATAGTCTGCATGACAAAGATGCAACTCATTGGTGCATCCGGCCAATTTAGTTTTGCAGAGGTGTATTTGGTTAGTTGATAAATGCCACAGAGCAACACCCAATGGCTGAATGTACGGGAAGATGCCTCTGCTCAAGCTCTTCGACGCGCCACGCTTGCCGAGAGGGGTGCCGAGGTCACCTACTGCAAACCAAATGTGAAGCTTGACGTTCCATCCTGTTAAATGACGCAATTGAGCCTCCTAAATTACAAAATTACAGGACAATTTAGGATGCATTTCATTTGGTACGCCTGTGTGGATGGGGAGTGGGCCAGCTGGCTGCAGTCCACTGGTGGAGCGTCTCTTGCCCACCGGGTTGTGTCTTGGGTCAGTCCTCATGAGGTGGGGAGCCCTCCCAGGCAAAATGAATAGCTTTTTTCGTAATTTCTAGATGTTTTGTTCTTCCGGTATAAGCTGATATAGCGACTAAGGCGGAGTGGCCAAGCCAATCCAATTGCTTGGACTTTTTGGGTGTTGGGGAATTCGTTGTGGCTCGCTGGCGCGGCGTTGATCATGTTTAAGGCTGCCAAGCCTGCCTAGGTGAAGCATCAGCATTGCGCAAGCGTTACATCCCAAAAGTGCGGCGAGGGACATCGGCTTAACGAGACAGACAAACACGTAGTTGACCCGGCCAAGAGGCAAATTGGGAAGGCTGATAGCAACTAGTTCGTGTGTCGGTAGCAACAAGACAACGAATGCAGATGGATACCCAAAGTTTCATGAAGTGAATGGGTTTTTTGCTTGACGACAAGCGACCGCAGGGTATGCCCTGCACCAAATTGTGTCCTTGCCATTTTGCCGGGGAATGGCAGTTTCTCATTGCTGCGGGAAAGTCTCCTAGTTTGCAAATATCTGTACATTTCCGTGTGAAAGAACTGGTGCCTTCCAAAGAAACCTCGGTCGGGCCGGAAGACTCACCATTTACGGGTATTTGGGTTAGTACACACTGACGATGCAACACCGCATTCGTGGGTGTAGAGGCAGCAGCCCGCCCTTTGGGTCCAGCGTCAAAACAAACGCCAAACACGCAATCCATAATCTTTTTTTGGCTCTCGCGGGATTCTTTTTACTCCTATCATCTGACGCGGCAGCGGATCTAAAGTCAGACAATGGCGTTGGAAACAGTTTCCGCGTGCGGCAGCAGCATCAGGCCGCGTACGCTTCATCACCCAAGATGGGCCACAGACAAGAAGAAGCGATCACTACTGCACATTTGGGCCCGAAAGCGAGACCCTTGAACGTGCAACCAAATCCTGAGCTAAAGCCGCTTGGGGCGAAACGCAATGTTGCCGGGGACGAAGGCAAATTAAGGGACGACAATGAAGGGCCTCAAATGCTCGTAAAAGCACGTCAAGTCCAGTATAATCCAAAGGGGACAAACTGGGTTGAGTTGAGAGTGGACGTGGTAGGATCAGATGGGAAAATCAACGAGAGATACAATGGTGGCGTAGCTGCCTCCCTTATTTTAGCGGGTTCAGACGAAACTGCGGTGAGGTCCCAAGAGGCGCCTCTGGAAAGCCAAGAAGGACTGACTTCCGAAAGGGCAGTCAGCATAGCTTCAAGCGTCGCTACAGACGGTACGCTGTAGCTTACCCGGACGTATCGCACAAATATCGACAGGGAATGTGGCTGCGGGGGAATTTCCTGTACTGTGTTTTGTACAGTGCAGGATTCTACCAACAACTGAATTACTTGTTAGCACGTAAGTAGGTGGTAGAATCTAGAAAGTTCTTGCGGTTTGACTGTCTACAGGAGTGGCCCTTCTGCACTTCAGTCCTCCCTCAGATGGTACCTATCGGTTTAGCATTACGTGCGGCGGCTGTAGCCATAAACTGAATACAGAGAAGCATTACTTTTTAGCAGGAACGCATGCTGCTCTCAAAGTTACGTCACAACCC
Organism: Eimeria sp. OTU-Y; assembly: GCA_904066245.1. NCBI lineage: Eukaryota > Apicomplexa > Conoidasida > Eucoccidiorida > Eimeriidae > Eimeria > Eimeria sp. OTU-Y. The sequence continues at coordinate 27,109 of CAJFCZ010000010.1, forward strand.
TCTGGGGCCAGCAGTGGGACAGTCTTGGAATACCAGCCTGCGGTACAGATTGAGGACCGAAATGGAAAGCCACTACAAGTGAAGAGCACTATTGTAGCCAGCATCCTCCCCGTAAACCCGCATACACGCGGAAGGGGTAAGTGACTCCAGTTAAATTGACTAATTGTGTCCTTGTGTAACTCGATCAAACTTAAAAGGGCCACCTTTTGTGTAGTGGGTCCCACGAAGTCCGGCACTTTGCTCGTGGTTGTGTTGAAGAGTCACAAGTATTCACGCCTCGATTCTTCGCCACTTTGCGCAGTCCCTTTGGAGTCCTGGACTCTGGAAACGGATGAACTCGGCTACGCCAGAGCCAAAGGCATTCGAGTGACGAAGGCGGGCCAATATGTAATTCAGTTTGTGACCACGCTGTGGCAGGACACCCGTCTTGAAGTGTCCTCGGCTTCCTTTGAAGTGGTCCCTGGACCTGCCTCGGCAGCTGTGTTCTCCTTAAGCCCTCCTTCAAGGGTACTTCTTCGTGAACAGTTTAGTATTGTGGCGGTTCTAGTGGATTCTTATGGCAACGAGACAGCAAATCCTCCCGAATTGCAAAGGAAAGGCGATGCCCTGGAAGTATACCTGAGTGCCTTCAACAAGGCTGGCCAAAGGGTCCCTTTGCACGGTCAAATTAGACAAGTGTGGGGGGGAGGGCAAATGCTTTTTGAAGGCCTTTGGTTTTCCGAGCCTGGAGCAGTTTCAATCAAGGCGAGCCTTTGGGACAGCTTGTCGCAAGAGGTTGCACAGCAGGCACAATGTCTCCTCTTCCCATTTGGCAGAGGCACCTTACAAAGCATTTTCTATATATATCTGATGATTAACCTTATCATAGGTGTATTGCCCCTGTGGAGTACCGCCCACCAGCTCCGCATTGTTTAATGATGTTGTGTGGCTCTTCTAGGTAACATGTACATTGTGCACCAAAGACACGCCAACCTCGTCAGCAGAACTCGAAGTGGTTTCAGGCTCAAAGGTTCACATACTTCATATGCCCTTGTTGGTCGAGAGTAGAGTTACAGCAGCCGGTGAAGGTGAAATGCCATCCCGTGAATATTGGGGACAGTTACAGGTCTCACTGAGGGCAGAGAACTGGAGCTTTGGAGCACCTCAAGAACCGGTGTCTGTCGAAGTTAGAGAGGTCGCCCTACTGTCTCCTCTGCGTGGACTAGCTCGGGAAGATGGGGCAAAATACCTGAGAGTCGAGCCGAGTCGCTTAGTTTTTTCGGTAGAGAATGCGGCATATCCACAAACATTTTACGTCCTGGTAAGCCAGTGGCAGATGCTTATTGCCCATTGTGTCCCTTGCTTGTCACTTAGATAGAGAACATCCCCCCGAAACGCTTTCAGTCTTAAAGAGTTTTCCTAGGTCATTGTGGGAATTGGATGCGCCCTATATCTGCTCTTGATGGTTCCTGCGCCTTCCTGGTTTGCAGCCGTGGAGTCCCGGTGTGATCGTTGGGAGTGAAGGGCTGTCTCAGCCCCTGTCAGGCTTACACATTGGAGCCTTTTCTATTGAACTTGAAGTGGTTTCTGAGGACCCTTCTTGGTCGTCTCCCGCCGTAGTATTTGATCTCCCTTCTCCGGCACCTGCACCTGGAGTAGGCTTAAGCTTTTTTCCTGGGCCTAAGGACCTTACTGTGTACGCCAAGGATAGTGATATAAGAGAAGTACTGGTTGGATTTCCTCAGCAGCAGCTCGTTCAAGAAGGGGGAATGGTGAGCACATATTTCTGACGAACTTTTGCTACTGTCTTCCCAGTGTATAACCCGTTAGTCGAGGACCTCACTCTGCAGTGAAGTAGTATCGTGACCCCTTCATTTATGCTAAGCCGTACCAGACATCGCGAACGTTTAAACCGACAGCCAGCCACAAATTTTGTGCATATTCAGATTGCTTACACACTGCGCCTCTCTGCGCGCCCCCTTGAAAGTGAAGAAGTCGAGGTCCACGTCCACGGGGAGCGCCATGCCGGCTATTCTGTACAGCCAGAGCTTCTACATTTTAACGCGACAAATTGGAAACAGGAACAAACAGTCTGGCTAGAGGTTGCTGAGGATGACATTGCTCCACCTGGAGTAAGTAGTGAAACACGTGGCAAGCTCAATGTACTGTAGGCGTACCTATTTGCGTAACTAAGCACTGCATGCTGCAACCAACCTACATCAGGACCTGTAACAGGCACTTCACCTGCAGGAATTCTTTTTTCAAATGCTTAACAGGATGAGCAATCCCTTGAAGGGAGCACTATTGGGAACTCCATTCGGACTTTGTTAATACACCACGAAGTTTCCAGCAGTGAGAAAGAACACGCTTGGTCCATGCGGGGTGGCAAAGAGGTGGCATTTTCCGTCTGGGACGACGATATTGCTGGGGTATGGCAGAAACATCTGGCCTGAATGCTCCGTGTTCTGTTAAGACGTTCTCCCGCGCACCTCTAGCTATGTGTGGTCAGTGCGTCGCATCGCAATGCACGTCACCGAGGGCAGCGTGAGAGGGGTGGCTCGCAGGTCGATTGGAAAGTGAATTCAGACTACCTGGTTCAATCTGAACTTTTTAAATTGACATTTCGGCTTCGTTCTCAACCGGTGGCTGACGTCAGCCTGCACCTGCACTGCGAAGGGACTCAAATTATTGCTCAACTGGAACCAGATCAAGCGGTAGAGGATGCCTCCTCAAATTTGAACTTCAGGGGAAGCGAACTGGGGAAGATTACTGTCAAACCTACAAACTGGCAGACTGAATACGAGTTTCTACTACGTCTCGATATCACTGCAGAAGGTTCCGACCACTTGGTTGCTCAAAGCAGTGCGTAAATATTCCGGGATACTTCAGCAACCGCTACGCAGCACATAGATTTGTGCTTTTAATATGATAGGGCCTTCAGAAATCAGAATCCGTCCAGTGGAATGCTTTTGAATGGGCTAGTGCTCTCAGATAATGCTTTGGTATACACTTTTTCAGGCACGAGCGACGCAATAGTTCACACTTCCTGCAGTTTAAGCGCTACTTCCGACGATCCAAACTACGACACAGGTGAGACTACGAATGCCAATATTTGGCTGTTTGACGCGTCCCCTGCATTTTCAAAGAAGTTTGTTGTTAACGGCGTTTAAATTTGTTTGGGGAGTTCCGGAGTTGCTGCTTTCGCCTAGGGGAGAAATTCACTGGGCAACAACACTTGTTAGCCTTGCGCGGGTTTGGATTACCTCTCGCCATCAGCCGTGCCTCGAGTCAAAGTCAAATAGATGGACACAGTAATGGACAAGCAGGCGCTGCATCGATTGTTACCTGTGTTGGAGCGCATTACTTGCGGTACGGCATGAACGAAAAAGTTTTGATATCTTGCGGACTACCGAGCAGCGCAGAATTTGATGTCGGCGAACTCATCGGTGGGAAATAATTGAGTCTAGCCATTTGCATATGCTACTGCAGCACGACAGGTCGCGTCGTTGAGTGCTTACCTTGCCCTCCGGGCTACGAGTGCCCCGATCCCAAGGAGCCCCCAAGGCCGTGCCCCCAAGAACATATGTCACTTGGAGGTTTATCGTCATGCGCGCCTTGCCCTGAAGGTAAGAAGTGCAGCCTCCCAACTGCGTCTATCCACTATACGGCTGTTGCAAGGTTCCGGGCAAACTATCTGTACTTTGCAAGCCGACAACTGAAAAGGATAATTTCTGCATGTGGATACATCTGTCCAGGTTTTACATGCCCGGAGGGAACAGCTGTCCCGAAGGAGCTCAGACCAGGGTTTTACTACGGTATCTCAGTCCAGGGCACCGGTGTACGCACAAGCACAAATGCCGTCATGCCCTGCCCCGAAGGGTTTTACTGTGCTGGAGGATCAGCATCACCGGTACCCTGCTTGCCAGGATATGTTAGCGATACAGGGGCAAGCGAGTGCACCCCTTGTCCAGCGGGTTATAAATGCAGGACCGGTAGAGCCACGGACTTGGAGGTGAATCACCAGGGACTGAATTTCTCTTTAAACAGAACACTGGGCTACATTTAATTCTGTACTTGAAAACTCTTTGTGTGCTGCTAACGTGAAATGCTACATCTCATCTCGAATTAGGCAGAAATAATGTACTGGATTTAAAATGCTGCCTCGAAGATTCCTAAGTGGAGTGAATGGCGAGACGCGTCTGTTGTTTGCACGTATGGTATACTTTGCTAAGTGTCAGCGTATGATTTGAAGCTTCGACTACATTCTTTTGCGTGGCAAACAGGCTTGCCCTGAAGGCTCCTACAGCCTGCGAGGGGAACATGCTTGCCGGCCGTGCCCCGCCGGATTCGCCTGCACAGTTCGAAGCGGTGCTGTTTTCAAGTCCTTTGGTGACGAGCCTACAGCAGTCGGGCTGAGCAGGAGCAGGGAAGAAATCAACTTGCGAGCAGACGCCGGGAACATCGGCTCTTCCTTCAGCCTCGCCGAACAATCTGTTTTGGAGTTACTGCTCCCATGCAAAGTGGGATACTTTTCAGGAGATGTGAGGCAAACCGTTGGAATTGCTGCCGTCGTGGGACTTCGCTGTGCAACTGCAGCTAGTGGATACTACGACTAGGGTCCATGCTTAACGTTTCAGCTTTTTGGGCTTCTGTAGGGTGATGCGGACTGCATTCCATGCGGCGGAGCAGTGGCATGCCCGACCCCGTTCACAAAGGAACACTGCTTTGTACCCTTTGCAGTGGCTCTTCCTGAAGACCCCACAGAATGCGTCCCATGCCCCGCAGGTACGCTCCCCACTACGCATCCCTTGTTTACCAGTGGCCAGTGCACATGAGAATGAACCGATTGCTGATGTTCTCGAAGCGTAGGAAGGAGTAGAGGGCCAAGTTCGTGACACACGCTCGCGCAAAACAACTGCTGATGAACGAAAATGCCTTCAGATAGCGGTGGCACACCTCCAGCGCTGAATAACCCCAGCTTCCAGACCTGCTGGAAGGAAATGTACCAGCGTGTTAAGCCAATCGTGCGAGAGAGAGTGCTCTGCCTTAGTTGGTCTTTGCTAATTCAGGACACTCTTGTATTGATGGAATCGTGAGAAAGTGCCCAGACTTTCACTACGCAAGACTTGGTGAAGGTGTATGTCGATTATGTAAAGGCGGTTACCTATGCAAGGGCGGTGCGACAGCACCTGATGAAGGAGATTTAGTTCCCATTGGGTGAGCGCATGGAATTAGTTGCCTGTGAGGGTTTAGCCTAAGTGAATTCTGCTCTTGAAGGCACTGCACCATCAAATTTTATCAGCGTGTAAATTGAGGGCGATTATTTGCGCAGATACTACCGCTCAGAACGCGATGCCCGTGTCCACCCCTGCCCCAGTGGCACTCTGGGGTTGATACCCGGCGCCACTAGCGAGCAAAATTGTTCCCCATGCCCTTCCGGGTACATGTGCGAAATGAAGGATGAAGGAGGGGAATTTCTCAGATCTACGGCGGAGCTGTGCCCTGCAGGCTATATATGTATGCCGAGTGCATTTGCATGTCCAGCGAGTAAGAACTTTTTGCTACAGAAATGGCATGATTTTTAATGCGATTTAGCCTCCTTTAGCTAAAGAGCGGTCACATGCCACATGGTTGTCATTAAGTCCTCGGTAGACAGCGGATGCTGACGGAACACACACTTGAAACAGCCTTATTAGGGACCCAGATAAGCTGGCCCTGCTCTACATGTAAATATTCCTTCTGAGCAGATTTCTACCAGCCAAACAAAGGATCGACTGACACAGAGTGCCGTCCCTGCCCGTCGGGCTACTACACTTCGAAAATAGGCGCAACAGCTTGCGAAGGTTGCAAATCTGGGTACTACTGCAGTAGCGAAATTGGGCCATTGCCTTGTCGGTACTCTACCACGATGGGCACGGCACTCTGTAAGCAGTAGAGTACACTTCTCAGCCAGCCACAATGCGTAGCCTCCTCCAACTATATGCTACACTTATGCGAGCAGTTTCACCGTCTGGGAAGTGAATCAGAATATGCAGGTCCCTTTTATCACCTGTTTGGATTTCTGTAACTTAGCCGACAGGTTAGACTCGTGTGCACGGCGACCTGGACAGTTCATTATCTACTCCGAAACAAGCTTTGAGGCATACGGAAGCTGCCCCGAAGGGACCCACCATCCAGATAACATGTCGAACGATTATAATGGACTATACAGCATGGAAGGATTCGGCAGTTGCATAAGCTGCCCGGCTGGCCGAATGTGCGCCGGCGGTGCAGTTCCATCTTCATATGATGTGTAAGCATATCTGGCGAAAACGTAATAGAGTGCGGTAGTACTTTAAATTGGGACTGCAGCCGGTGCATAGCAGATATGGCATATCTTACTGTAAACTTCAGTAGCTGCCTGCCCCTCGTTTTTTCTTCTTGTAACTTAAATTATTTTTCAAGCCGCCTTTGCCGGCTGCACGGCTGCACAGGTGCCCAGCTGGTTACTTCTGTCCAAGAGGATCTTCGTCCAACACAAAGTTCTACTGTCCCCCTGGAACAGAAAGTGTTCAACAGCAGCTCACGTCATACTCAAGCTGCCTTCAGTGCAGAGCTGGAAGTGTACGTTGAAAACCCTGGGACGCAACTTGAGCTGCTGCGGAAGTTTTTACAGACCGACTGGCCGGCCGCCCAATAGAAAGCCCACCACGTACAGTGTTCGGACTCAACAAGTTGCGTGTTTTGGCTCAGGCCTGCTTTATGGGCAAAAGAACCACATGCCCTCAAGGATATTACTGTCCTTCAGGTAGCCCATTTCGAAAACATATTGGAGATTGCTTAGTAGTGCAGTTCACAACTCATTTCTGTTAGCATGGGCTGCTATGCGACACGGTGCCATATTTTCACCGGCAAGTAAGTTGGCCTGGAACTTTCCTTAACTAGGGCGATACACACTGTGTAACTAAGGGTGCTGCGTTTCGCAGGATCGTTCCATGAAACTGCATTCCCTTGCCCAGCCGGTACAATCTCAGCTGTTTTGGGCGCAACGAGCAGCATTGCATGTGTTGTCACGCTTGCTGGACTTTGGGCACCTCCTGGCTCGTTTTCTGCAAATGTTTGCGGCCGTGGAAACTACTGCCCTCCCGGAAGCACCGAACCTACTCCATGTCCAAGAAAGACGTATTCAACTATCCTTAGTGGGGTCAGCAGGATTCCACGTCCGCGTAGCTAGGCGGCCTTAAAGGGCACTATCGAAGCAAACTAGGCATTCTTGTTTCCTTTGTGAATTCTGTGCAACAGCTACTGAATGATTGTTTGAAATGTCCTAAAAACAAAATATGCCCTGAAGGATCCATGACAACGTATAGTTGTCCACAAGGTATGTCACACAGCTTCAGCTGTAGAATGGTGCTCCTGCGGGTACGGTGGACTTTTAAGTGCCACATAGTGAACCGCCCAAACTTGTACACGATAGAGAAACTGAAACGAATTGAGCATGAACTACAGTCCTGACCAGATCTGTAGCTCTCCACAGTTGTTTCCGGCTCCTTTAGTGCTGGCTAATAAGCGCACATGCCGGGTTGCAATCCCTTTCAGCAGGCTATCTGGGCAGGTCAGTGTCAGACACTCCCTCAAAGGCGTTCACCGCAAAGAAATATGTTTTGGTGGATTTTCCAGCCAATCGTGGTTCATCAATGATGTCGTGTCTTCGTTCCGTCGACAGGCTGGTATTACGACTCTACTGGGGACGGCCAATGCCTTATTTGTCCCCTGGGATATACCTGCTCCTCTGGGCAACCGGTGGCGTGCTCATCTGGCTTCTACGGAGCGTTCGTTCCACAGAAAAACTCACGCGATTGCGTTGAATGCCCTCAAGTAAGACGGTAGTCAGTCGCATCCCTGAAGCATAATTATAGTCTGAAAGCTTAATCAGGGGCAAAAATAACTCAGCAGACATAAATAATTACACTGAAAATGTTGCTGTGGGATGTTTTGTAGACAGATTGCAGCTACGGCAGCTCTCTTGACATATTTAATTTGCCCTATTCGCCTCATAGCACCAGGTAATTGAATATGTTTACATGGGCGAAGAAGGCGCTGACACGGTTGCGGCATGTGTAATGGGATCTTGCAGGGTTACTACTGCGAGGGCTCAGCATTGACAATAGGGGCAGCTAAGCCATGTACTGCCGGTTTCGCGTGCACTACGCAGGGTCTTGGTGGGTTCACGCAAGCTCAGTATATCATAGACTGAATGACAGGCAGATTTGCAATTGCACAGACTTGATTACTTGCATTAAAGTACATATCGGATGCACTCACCTCCTAAAGTTTGGATTTGCGTCTGTTGGAGTCTCTAAGCGACACTTCCAAAAGCCTGAGACTGCTTGGTAGTCACAGCCGCTCTCCCCTATTAAGGCTGACAAAGCGCTCCTATCCTATTTCACCGTTACAGCTCTTGAAGTGCACGTTTCGCTTCGTGTATATGCATTCAGAAAGGCCTAAGGTCGAATGTCCTGAGGGATATTACTGCCCACTGGGAACGGCATATAGTTTGGGGACTCCCTGCCCATTAGGGACTTGGAGTAATCAAAGGGGACTCGTCTCTGCATCCCAGTGTAAACCTGTCAAGGCAGGGGCGTTCTCGTACGAGGGAGAAACGAGAGAAGAAGGCAGCGGGAAATGTGCAAAGGTTCGGCCTGTCCACGGTTGCCAAATACTGCTATGTCCGACCAAGAAAGTTTTGCTTCGACTTCACACTTGAATGAAGTTGTTCGTCTCTTTACTGACTATGCGTTTTACACGGAAGTGGATTTTCCATTCGTGTGCCACATGAACAGGGATTTTACTGCCCAGAACGATCGACAACGTCAATGGCAGTGGCCTGCCCTCCTGGGTAGGTGCTGTGAGATTTCGTCATCCCCTCTCATCCCGTATTTGCCGAGTTCGACGACACTGCCTGTCAAGGCTGCTATGAGTAAACGGGGTTTTGAAGGACTCCTAACATGTACCTTCTCATTCCTGCCTTCATCACGGGCAGCGAATTTCTAGTTTCTTAAATGTGGGTGCTCAATTGGTCTCTTCCTGCTCGCTGGTTCAGAACCTACAACTTCAACGAAGGCGGTGCATCACTTGATGATTGCCTGCCTTGTCCCCCTGGAAAGGACTGCAGTAATAGTGGAACATCAGAACCTCGGGAGTGCCCGATGTCCTATTATTGTCCCGAAGGGTCCGCCAAAGTCGTTCCGTGCCCGGTCGGGACATACAGGTAAGAGAATCTGTGCGTGCCACGAACATCTGCGAGCCTCATTTTTCATTATTATTTTGCTGCTTGTTGGGAGACTTCGGAGGAGGTTAAGTTCAATTCAAGGCTAGCTTCTGGATATGTCAATGTGAGTGTAACCCTCAGCGATCAAGTAGGACTTAAATCAGAAGATCAATGCACTCAGTGCCCCGCCGGGAAGTTTTGCAGCATTGCCAGCTTGGCAGCGCCGTCCGGTATTTGTGAGCCAGGCTTCATTTGCCACGGCGGAGCAACAACGCCGACACCTACTGATGGAGAGACAGGTAAAGACGCACCACAAAATCGAAGTTGCACATGCCATTATCATATTATCTTTACGAGATTTTTGTGCGTTGATCCATCAACGTACCAGTCCGCTTAGCTTGACAGTACTGAGTGGATCAGCATTATCAACAACATACTAGTACGGAGAGCAATTTCACGAAAGAGGTGCATTTGGTGAAAATGTGTGGAACGATTCAGGGGAACAGTGCCCTCCTGGCGGCTATTGTACTGCTGGTGCCAAGAAGGTCACCCCCTGCCCAGCTGGATACTACAATCCAAGATGGGGAGCTGGCTCGCCTTCTGCTTGCCTACAGTGTCCACTTGGTGCATACTGTGACGGCAGTGTGGTGAGCGAAGGAGGGGTTACAGGAACCTGCGAAGAAGGATATTTCTGTGAGGAGGGCTCTCAAGCGGCTCAAGCCAGTCCAGCTCCAGAAGGATCATTTGCCCCACCAGGAAGTAGTTGCCCACTTCTCTGCTATCCAGGGACATTCCAGAATGAGGCCGCAAGCGGTAGCTGCAAAAGCTGTTCTGCAGGAAGGTACTGCCACCAACTGGTGGGTTTCCCTTGCGAAGTGGAGTGAATCATTCCCATCGATGTATTCAGAGGCCAACGAGTTTACTCATGCAAGCACTCTACAAACAGGCGCTGCATCTAGTCTGAAGCAATCTGCAGCCAGTTTTTCAGGATAACATACATGTTACCGTGTCCCACAATGTGGTGTTGCGTATCACTCTATGTTCTTTTCCTTCTCAGCGGGTGTGAACCCGGTTTAGGCGCCCTTTCCTTAAGTGCGTAGCTCAGGCAGAAATGAGGTAAATGTGTGGTGTGGCATATCGTTTGCTTGCCACAGGGCATGGTAACCCCGGTGGAATGTCCCGAATCATTCTACTGCCCCGAGGGAAGTGCAGCGCCCAAGTTGTGTCCCGCGGGCACTTTCTCCGCACTCAAGAATTTAAGTGAAGAGTCAGGGTGCACGGCGTGTCCTGCGGGCAAATATTGTGGAGATAGGGGTCTTAAATCACCATCTGGAGATTGTCAAGCGGGGTTTTATTGTCAAACCGGCAGCGCCTCATCAGCACCCTTGGTAAAGATGCACCGCATCCCTAGATGGCTTGTTACTCCCTCATAGAAGTAAAGACTACACTATGTGTTGCTGCTGAGTGGTAGGCAGAGCCAAGGTTCTGCTTATGGTATAGGTTAAATTATGCGTTTCAGGAGAACACAGGGGACAATCAAATTTGCCCAGTTGGACACTACTGCGAGGCGGGCAGCAGATTGCCTACACCGTGCCCCGCTGGAACTTACTCTCCTTCTCAGCAAGCAATTAGTTCAAGTGCCTGCATACCTTGCGACCCTGGAAAGTGGGAGCATCTCTGCCTACACATTTTAGGCCCAAATGCCTTACGCACCAGTACTTTGCATGAAACGTGCATTGTTCCTGCTTCTTAGTTTTCCGCATATTCTTCCTGCGAATCCATTCAGGATTTGTTCTCAAGATGGGCTTTCTGCTCCGGACGGTCTCTGTCCGGTCGGCTACTACTGTCCAGGTACACAGATTGGAGAAAGAGGCGTGACGTTTACATCCTCTTCCCATGCACCTTTACCGCCCTTCCTGCGAGCTGGGTTTTCACAGTCAAGAACCCCTGTCATATATAGTAAAGTTACAAAGCCTGGACACCGCTTTGTGTGAGCCAGGCGGCAATAAAGTTGAGTGCCAACCAGGTCACGAATGCCCTGAAGGGTCTGCCTCACCGACTCCTTGCAAACCGGTAAGCGCTCACAGCTAGGCTGGAACAGCCTTCTGGGGAGTCCACACTTACATCAGTAGGGCATCTTCTAACCCAACCTTCTTGGGAGTGCTACGCAGGGCACATACGCAGAAGCAAGCGGGCTTGGTAAATGTAACGAATGCCCAGAAGGCTATTTCTGCGCCGTTACCACAAAGGCACCGACGGATAGTGAAAGGTGCCCTGCCGGATACTTCTGTCCAGCAGGCACAGCGTCTTCGCAGGAAAACCCCTGCCCGCAGGGTAAGTTTGCTGAAAGCAAATGCGTAAATTGAGCGCAAGCCAAGCCGTTCAAAATGCTGCCTGCCACCAACCAGTAAACAGCCTAGTGGCTTCTGGGGTGGTCTTTAAGGTTTGCAACGTTACTCAGTTTGCAGCAGTCGCGTTCCAAGCTTGATCAGGAGAACGTGGTATGTTCAGCAACAGAGGCAACAGCGGGTTCAAGGGTGCGTCTGTGCCCGTTGTCTGGTCGTGTTGACAGGGACAATAAACACGGAAGAAGGAGCCACTACACTAGACGAGTGCATACCGTGCCCAGCAGGTCACTACTGTGAGGGTCCAGCTGCTAGGGATGTATCTGGGAAAGTTGACGGCGGGTATTATAGCACCAGCGGGGCCATGTCTGCTAAACCAGTCCCAGGTGAAGCATTCAGAATTTCAGTGCAGTGTTCTACTAGAGCAGGAGCATCGGTATCGGTATATAGATGCGGTGGGGGGAGGGCTGTTCCCTGCATTTCTGCGGTGCTTCTCATCAGGCTGTAGGATACTGGCGGCCATTGCTGGTGTACAGACGACAGCGTGCAAGGGGCTGGAGTCACCCATACTCACTTTCGCTGATGCCACTGCTAAATGCCTAGAAAAAAATGAGTGCCAAGGGATTGTAGAAACACCAGACAAGACATTTCTGCTCAGGTCGGGTAAATAATTTTAAGCATATCCGTATAAAGGTCCACTGGTCGTCGATGACGACCGGTAACCGTTTAAACTCACTCATGTGGACTCCTTCCATGGTTTCATTGCACTCCTGCAGCTAGGTCTCCGTATGAATAATTAGCCTGCGCTCTATGTTCAAAAATTGTCCTTGGCCGCTTTATCGTGCCAGCGCAACGCACAAAATCACCTCTTTACTTCAATGTGTTCCAAAAGCGGTGCTCTTGCAGGTGCGGGAACTTTAGCAGGGTTGCTGACCAACGGCTCAGCTTCTTTCACCCGAAGCATTGCACTGTAGGAGGCATGTGCACCCCAGGAACTTATTGTCCGCAAGGGGCGGAGGAGCCGAAGCAGTGCCCGAAAGGGTGGTACTGCGCATTTCATGGCCTCGAATCGCCTTCTGGGAAATGCTCAGCTGGATACATTTGCCCTGACGGTCAGTGACCTTGACTATTCCTTAGATACTGCATGTGGGTCGATTCTGCTTCATCATGAAGGCATTTGAGCATGTCGTGTTCGCTGCAGGCACCTCAAGCCCCCTGGACGACTCCGTATTGTGCATGCCAGGGCATTATTGCCTGGAAAATGCAGACGCTGCCACAGCCTGCCCTGCAGGAACAGTTCTAAGTGGCGTGTACGTTGCCTTTATAGTCAAGTTGTGACTACCCGTAAAAAGGCTTGTTGAAGGCATTTATAAGGGAAATCTGGTTCGGCTGTTGCTGTGTTCACAGAGGTGGCTCGAAAAAGGAAGACTGTTTACCCTGCCCAGCAGGCCATTATTGCGACAGGGAAGGTCTTTCTTCCCCAGCTGGGACCTGTGCAGCAGGTACATCTCCAGCCCACTCTAAAGCCCCCGTTTCTGACTGAAACTTTCAACAGGCGAAAAGCACCTGAACGGGCTTATGCGTGGTGTCGTTAAACCCTCAAGGCAGACTTTTTTTCACGATAAAATAGGGTGCATCTACGGCCGTGCAGAAAACGTTTTACGGAGGGCTGCTTTCATCTGCTTTGAAAATACTGAATTTACGTTTTTTTGAACTTCGATTAAGCTCCTGCCCCGCTGTCGAGTCCTGGAATATTTCTTGCCTCAGGGAAGTACTGCCCTGAAGGCACAGAACGCCTGGAAGAGGCAGAAGAATGCGATGCTGGCCATATGTGCCCTGAGGGCAGCGCAGCTCCTGTGCCGTGCCCTCGTGGGACAAAACAACCCGACCAAGGACAAGAATCCTGCATTAGCTGTGATGCAGGTATGTCTCTCGAACACTCTTTCGTAGAATAGCAGGCACGAATGGAATGCAACAACGAATTTGGCTTGGCTCAGATTAATCTGTGTGTAGGAGTTTTGTGGAAGGTGCAGCTAGCGTAGGAAATGCGATCACGAAGCTCTTTGCTCCGTTTTTCTTTGTGGCTCCCTTTAGGAGAAATATGCAGTGAAGGCAGCACAACAGGAGAGACATGTCCGGTGGGATTTACATGCCCAGAGGGGACATCCGTCAAAACGTCATTCCCTTGCCCTCCTGGCACCTATTCGAATAAATCTGGCACTTGCACCACGTGCCCGGAAGGCTTTTACTGCGACAAGCCTGCAAAAGATGCTCCTAGTGGAAAATGTATGGCTGGTACGTAATGTTTGGCTGGCAAGCATCCACCAGCTTCATTCAAATGGCCTGCATCATGCGCTGGCTTGCAGAACTTGAGGTACTCAGTTTTATGTAATCTTGCGTATCCGTCAATACTGACAGGATATTACTGCCCTGTGGGCACCAGATGGATGGAGCCAACGACTTTTTGCAGGCATGGAGAAATATGCCCGCCTGGGGCAGCAGCACCCCAGGACTGCCCACCGAATCACTTCTGTAGCACTGTGAAGCTCGCGGAGCCTTCGGGCCCTTGCAGTGGGGGATTCATCTGCATGTCTCGGTCAACCAGTCCCAGACCAACGGGGGAGGAAAGCGGCTCTGCGTGCGATGAAGGAATGAGTGGGAGGCCCTGCCGCAAAGGTCACTACTGCCCTCGCCGTGAGCCGCAAAATTTCGTTGCTGTATCGCTGCCTACATATTGCCTTTGGGGGAAAATGCGGCAAATTTTGGTAGCCGTCTACTGCATGCACGCAACCACCCATATTGTCTATCCAGCGGCAAGCCTGCTGTAGCCAAAGTCCAATATTTTCTGGCTCTTTTTCAGCTGAGTCCCCCTTAATTGCGGGGACAGGATTCGCCGGAAGTGGTGGTGATGGTCTTCCTGGTCCAGAGACGCTTCTAATGCTCCCTGCAAGTGCTATAATGGATTCAACTACAGGCGACATCTACGTTGCAGACTACGGCAACTATGCTGTGAAGATAGTCCATGGAGAAACGGGTATGTGAGATCTGGCAGAGGAGCTTCAAGGTAAGCTGATGTTTTAACCCAGCATGTTCTAACTCATCAAATCAAAGCTCCATGCGTGCGCTTTTATAGGCACGGTAGAGACCGTAGTGTCCGCAGCGTCTGTAAGTGGAACTCTCAGCTGGGTCCGAACTACCAGCCCTGTTGGCCTTGCATTCTGCTCAAGCACGAAGAAACTGTACATTTCTTATCCGGGTTCGTCTCATTTAGCGACTCCCAGCTGTTGGTTCCGTTCAATAAACACATACGCGCCTTCCACTGTCAAGAGCAACATGGTTCTGTCTGAGGGAAGTGTGTGAATATCCATGTTAATCCAGGCAGAAACGCCATTGTTGAGCACGATGTGGCATCGCGCTCCTCCACATTGATGAGCAAAATTAGTACTGAGATTTCGAAGCCCTTGGGTATAGACATCGATGCGGATTGCAACCACCTCTACATTGCTGACAGCGGAAACCATCGTGTGCTGAAGCACGAACTTGCTGGAGCGCAGACCGTCACCGTCATCGGAACTGGCACGGCAGGTCGGTTCCTCCAGACATCTTCAATGCTTTAAAAACAAGTTTTCTGGGCTTTGAAATCTCAAAGCATTCTATGTGGCTTTTAAAATACTCTTTTTAGGGAGA
The DNA here is from genome assembly GCA_904066245.1 of Eimeria sp. OTU-Y. Taxonomy (NCBI): domain Eukaryota; phylum Apicomplexa; class Conoidasida; order Eucoccidiorida; family Eimeriidae; genus Eimeria; species Eimeria sp. OTU-Y. The sequence continues at coordinate 42,370 of CAJFCZ010000010.1, forward strand.
GGCGACCCTGATTTAACCACCAGTCTCAGCACATTCCAGCTTAATATGCCCTCTGGAGTGGCGCTCCACAATAACATCGTCTACGTTGTAGATTCTGGAAATATGAGGGTAAGACTTTTGAGCCGTAATGTAATTGATGGCATTGATGCATTATGAATGAGAATATAACATACCTGCCGTTTGAGCTGAGGTCGGTCCTTTTGAATTTTATTCCAAATACGAGAAATCAGTTACTAGTGTCAAACCGAAACCGAACAATGGCTGTTTCTAGGTTTTGGAAGTGAACATGGACAATAATTCCGTTGAGGAACTTCCTGGAAGCGTTGCCGAGAACTCACTAGGCGACGGCCGTAACTCATCGGGAATTCTCTTTGAGAAGCCGGTCTCAGCAGCGATTGCTGATCGGGAGGTATTCAGACAGACAACTGTCCAGTTCACTCTCTTTTGGCTGTTGCTGCGGAATGATTCTATATCTGGAAAGTGTGTGCCTGATGCGTTGTGCAGGCTAACATTGTGCTGGTTGTTGCTGATCTCGGCGCTCGAGCGTAAGTAGAGCAGATGAAAACCGGGACACTATCCTCACTATTTCCTGTGGCTCGTATCGAACGTGCTGGTTGTCACATATTCATAATCCTGTTTTGTGGCAGCTTGTCCTTTCCTTACAGCCTGAGACAGATAGACGTTCAAGCACGTACTATATCAACGCTCGTCGATTACTCCGTTTGGCGGTCGCCAGTGGTCAACGACGCAGAGACAAGTATTGCTACGACGGGAATAGAAGAGGCCTTTTATGGTATTAGCAGTTTTTATGGAGTAAGGCTGCAGCTAGCATCTTGGCAGGGACACATTCTGTGCCAAAACTGAGCTACGTACAGCAGCGGAAGGTCATTCCTTATGCTTTTGCGATTGCGAACCGCCCCGCGTTGCAGAGGGATCAGAGTCGAACGGGGGTGCTCCTTGCCGACAGCTACACTCACAGAATACGCCGAATTGACCTTGAAGGGGATCTTTATTTGCAGCCAGTTGTGTCGGATATCGCTTGTCCTGCGGGTATGACTATATCTCCTTGCCTAGCAACGGCCTTTCATTTAATTCCGCTGAGGAGGTGCCCTAGGGACACAATGCGCCAGTTTTGCAGAGCAGTTTGCTTGTGAGCGGCTGCCACCAACTTTATTGTCAAAATGCAAGCACTCAGTTCTTGGTTTCTGAGTTTGCAGGGACGTATCTGCCATACACTGGGGCGGCTTCGAAAGCCGAGTGCATCGAATGCCCCTTCGGAATGTACTGCAGCTCGGCTGGGAGTATCGAACCGGACGGGCCTTGCACTGAAGGATATTACTGTCCCCGAGGGTCGAAGTCCCCTACTGAACGCAAGTGCAGTCCAGGACATTACTGCTCCTCGCATTCTGGTGCGGCAGGTGCATGAGTGCACTTACTCATTGCCTGGGCGATGCGAGCCCAGTGAAAGCACGCTGTTCAAAGCTGGGAAGTCCCCGCGAAATGGGCTCTTCCGTTTTCCCATTATGTTTTCCTGACGTAACAGGGACGTTCACTGCTAGGGCCAAGCGACCTTCAACTACGGGCCTGCCGTTGTGGCGTGAAGCCCGTACCGACTTGGAACGAGCCGGGAATGACGCAAGCCTCTCATCCGGATGGTTCATACGCCGTAGGGCTGCCACATGCTGCACTGGAGAGACCAAATGTCAGCACCAAGGTGATACTAACCAAGCAGAAGAAGAAGTCTTTGTGGTAAACCTAGTTGAGCCAATGGATTTGGTTGACATTCGCATCCAGCTCGACGGGGACCGAAGCCCTACTGTACGACGATACCCCGAATATTCCCCTTTGATAGCGGATTTAGCAACTAGAATTAAAGCTGTTCCTATGTTACATTTTAAGAAGTTCTGTAGATGCAGAATTAGAGACACGACTGTTCTTCTACCTCATGTGTAACCTCTTCCTAGATACGGACCTTCAGTCCTCCAGCGGCCACATGCTGTTCCCGCCAGTGCAGCTTATTCGGCTTGATCGCCCTTAATTGAGTTATGCAGACCTTGCTTGGAGTAGACGTAAAGCATGAAAATGGATGCTCGACGCTTTGCGGGCCTTTCTCCGGATTCGATGGATCTAGGCGGTCTACGCTTTACACTTTTAGAGCTGCAAGGCGCCGTCTTTCCTATCGCAACAAATCAACACACCTCAACATAGATAATAGAGGCGAGGAACTAAAGGGCATAACATCTGTAATATTTCGTTTTGTTCCTGGAGCTCAGTCCGTGACGGCTTTTGCCTCACTAACCTCTAAAGCGACTAGAGGTCGGGAAGGTTGCAAACGAACTCCACCTACAGGATCTGAGAGTGCACATACAAAGCTAGTACTATCTGTCCCCCAGAATGTCGAACGCCAGTGATATTTGGAGCGGTGCCTCGTACACGTCAATTAATTCTTTTCCCTTTAGGTCACAACATTCCATCCTACCGAGGTAGCTGCAAATAACTCGAGTTTCTGCGCTATTGTTGTTGTACTGCAAGGCCCTGTGACGCAAAGGAAGTGCCCACCGGGGACCTATCAGCCGGAAGAAGGTGCGGCAAGCTGCAAAGTATGCCCTCCAGGCTTTTATTGTGACGCGTTCGGTCTCAAGGAAGCCAAACAGTGTCTCCCAGGTTTTGCATGCCCTGAGGGATCGACTAGAGGCACATCGGAATACTGCAAGCTTGGTTGGACCTCCACGGAAAAAGGATCTTCCAACACAAAATCATGCACCCCCTGCGAGAAGGGCAGATTTTGTGCAGAACGAGGAGCAACAACTCCCTCTGGAGAGTGCTCAGCCGTAAGCACTACTTATGTATCGCTTAGCTGCGTCCTAAACGCTTTGCAGCACCATACGTAAGAATTGCTGCACAGTTGACATTGGCATAGAACTGCAAACTATTTGCTGAATGCTAGGGTTACTACTGCAAAAGCGGGTCTTGGACAGCCACGCCTTTGGCAGGCATGATTCATCCAGAAACTGGTGAATCATCTGATATCGGCGACATCTGCCCTCCCAACCATTACTGCACGCAGGGCGTGTCGGAGCCTAAACCCTGCCCATTGTAGGCTCACCCTAGCTCGTGGGATCTCCGATTTCTAACGAAGCAGGGTCCTTAGTGAATTCAGCAGCTGCTCAACTACTGCCCAAACTTCCGCGTGGCTGTTGTTGTTTTACCCTTCTTTGCTGCCATGCATCACTGCTACAGTCAAAAGTACAGTGCCGCCGGCTTTCTCGTGCATTATTATCTCAACGCATGCTCTTGAACAGGTATCTTGAAATAATGCTGAGGCCAGTACTCCACGCACTAAGATGTGTGGCCTTGCGTACAGAGGAACCTTCTCGCATACAGGGGGAGTCACATCTGTTTCCGGGTGCTTCAAATGCTCCGCTGGTTTCGCATGCATCAGCGAAGGTGTGCAGGTGCCCTGTGCGGAGGGCTATGTTTGCCTGGAAGGGTCAAACCAGGCAATACCCGAAGACCCCCAAATGGGCTACATCTGCCCAGCAGGCCATTACTGTCCTGAAGGCTCATTCGCAGAAAAGGTAAGGGAACTGATACATGTTGTGTATCGTTGCGTTGCAAATGGCACCTTTCGGCAACTTCAACAGCTGCCATGAACTCGCTGAACTCATTCCCTCGATTTGGTGCAGCTTAAGGTTGCTTTTTTAACCTTGCCGGTTCAGAACTGTAGGCCACCTTTGGCATATCATCCTGTGGCCCTGGCGTTTCTGCCCAGTGAAGGCACAACTGTGCAATGCGGCTTTTTCGCAACTTCACTTTCGTTGACGCTTCTCAGGAATGCCCAGCCGGCACATTCAGCTCAGCTGGCCAAGCGTCGTGCACTCCGTGCAGCCCCGGCACGTATTGCCCAGACCCAGGAAGCACCAATGACGGAGCCACCTGCCCGAAAGGGCACTTCTGCGAAGAGCAAACTATAGTCCCACAGCCGTGCAAGCCTGGAACCTTCCAAGACCAAGATGGACAGTCGTCATGCAAGCTTTGCCCTCGAGGAAAGTACTGTCCTAACTACAGGGCAACAGCTGCCACCGACGACTGCTATGCAGGAACTATCTGCGTTGCAGGAGCCACTCACCCCAGCATTATAGATCAAGTGTACAGCTTTGAAAACGAGGTAAATGGACTATGTCCGCCGGGTTACTTCTGTGAGGTAGGGGCTACAACCCCAACGCCATGTCCTGCAGGGAAATACCAGGTACGTTGCCTTGTTTTTGGATGCACGCTGTTGGCGTGCAGTGGGTTCATACAGTCATCAAGTATTTGCGAAGCGTTGGTTTAGGGAAGAGCTGGCGGGACGTCGTGCGTAGCATGCCCAGCGGGCAAGTATTGTTCTGGGGATGGCAATACAGCTCCTACAGGAGACTGTGCTCCCGGATACGTCTGCCACGGAGGTTCTGCAACAGAAAAACCAGAAGACGAAGTTACGGGACGAATTTGCCCAATTGGGTTTTACTGCGAAGAGGGGGCAACGCATCCTGTTGCATGTGCACCAGGCTCGTACACTAGCACGACGGGTCAAAGCTCTTGCCAGCCCTGTCCAGAAGGATTTTACTGCAACACGACTAGCTCAGATCCGATAGTGTGCCCCCCAGGAAAGGTCAGTAACACGCATCTCAGTAACAAGGAGTTCAAAGTTTATCTCGTAGTGAGGCCTAGGTCGCTGCTGGTTGCAACGCATTTACAGGGTAGAACAGGGGCCATGAATGCGCCGTAACTGTGGACAGACAGCTGACTGCGTATGTAAACGCGAGATGCAGGTATGCCCTAAAGGAAGTGCAGAACCTGGTCTCTGCCCTCGAGGCTCAGTGCCCAGTTCAGAACCTGATGCACCCGATACTTGCGTTCCATGCGCACGAGGAAAATATTGTAGGGGGGCTGTCGAAGCTGGAGACTGTCTTGCAGGGTATGCGTTTCAGAGTATTGTCGCTGATTCTGAGGGCTTCACGGGTGAATTATGAGTAGCGTAAGAACAAAGTTGCGAACCAAAGCATACTGAAAGCAAGGGCGATCTTGCGAACTTGTGCTGGCAGGTTCTTCTGTGGTCGGGGCAATTGGGTGCCCAACCCATGGATGGAACAGCTGCAAAACGAGCCCTTTGTACCACCAAGTGCTGCCTCTACCGGGGGCGTTACACTCTTAACCTTGGATAATTGGGAAGAATTTGTGGAAACTGGATATGGAGGCATTCCTTGTCCTCCAGGCCACTATTGCCCGGCAGGTGCCACGGAACCAAAAGCATGTCCACCTGGAAGCGTCAGGCAGGCCACATTAGGCAGGTGGGAGAGTGACTGTTCTGTCTGCCCGAAGGGGTGAGTTCCGAGCACCCTGCAGTTTTCAGTAGGGAAGAGCTGCTGCTACTGAGCACAGAAGCTTAGAAACTGGGACTTTCCAGGGGAAGGTGCTTTCCATGATGCCCCTACGTGGTCTCTTGTGCTTACCGGCTTAAATTTAGTGTCAATGAAGGACGAAAAACGTCTTCCCCAATGCATTTAGGGTTGCAATTAGGCATTGTTATCTTCGACCTTTTTTCCACGGATGTTCAGGTTTTATTGCCCTGCCCTTTCTCTTGTCCCCGAGCCTTGTCCGGCAGGCCACTTTTGTCCTCTGGGCTCTTCGGAGCCCCGTCCATGCATGGGGGGCACTTACAATCCATACCAGGAAGGCAGCGGCACATCATCATGCCTTATATGCGTACCAGGATACCTTTGTCCAGGTGAAGGTAATGGTGAACTTGCACAAGAAAACCAATGCCCTACAGGGCACTATTGCCTAGAGGGCAGCGAGCACCCAATCCCTTGCCCGCCTGGAACGTATGCAGACGAGCGTGGACTATCAAGTGATCTCGGCTGTAAGCCCTGCCCAGGTAAGGTTCTTGATTGCACTCTAGTTGATACAATGAACACCCGTCTCTTGTGAGGGCGTGTTGGCTGTGGAGTCTGACATGTAGACCACTCACAAGCTCAGACATCTTGACCTTTTGCCAGATATTAGGGCTGAACAGCCTATTACCTTGCAATGCCGTAGTTCTTTACATGCAATCAGTGCAAGTGATGAATATTCCGTATCAGCCATGGGTCTTTGGCAAGTAATGTCTCCTTGTGTTGATTCAACTTCCGAATGGTTTCTCCCCCCCGTATGCCCCTACTGCACCCCTCGTGGATGTTTGCATGCTCAGCCGGGAAGTATTGTCCAGTGGAAGGCGCATCCGAGCCTGGACTTGCGTGTCCAGTAGGGCATTCATGCCCTTCAGGAACGGCAGTCCCACGCAAATGCTTACAGGGAACTTGGTGTCCTGCGGGGAGTGGCGAACCACAACTGTGCCCAGCTGGAGCTTTATGTCCAGTAGGGTCAGGAGTTCCCTTGATGTGCCCAGCCGGTTCGTACTGTCCTCTCGACCAGTCGATTCCCACTCCATGCCCAGCTGGCTACATGGGTTCCGAAGATCGATCCGATACCACTTCACTGGAAACTGGATGCACCATATGCCCAGCGGTACCTCCCTTAGCACGTCAGCGAACAAAATCCATTGGTCGCGTCACAGAACACTAAACCTAAGAAAAAGAAGCTCACTAGTTGACCCTGCAACTTGTGAATTCTTTAGCGCGTTCGTATGCATTTGCATTCATGCTGTCTACAGGGCACATATTCCAGTGAACCGGGTATGACGGAGTGCCGCCCGTGCACTCCAGGATACGTTTGCTTGGAAGGATGCAGCTCCCGGTAAGGTGCACTTTACAGTGTGACTCAGGCGCTGTAGATATCGAAGCGAATATTTAGGGTACGGAAACGGAGAAGAAGGGAAAAGGAAACTTGTTACTGCAGATGCGAAATCGACGCTGCACCAGCTTGCAGGCAGCATGCTGCAGCAGCTTGCGTGAATGCGTGTGCAGCATGCCGACAAGCAAGGCAAGGGACAAAGGCTTCCGATGCGCGCCTGGCACATATTGCCCTGAAGGGTCTAGTAGCGAGACACTGTGTCCTGCAGGGACTTACGGAATTCAAGCTGCCGCATCAAGTGCTGAGGCTTGCTATCCATGCCCGGTATGATATGTGCGGCCAAGTGGGAATCCAATAATAGAATGTATCTAAACTTGAGGGCACCAATGGGCACCAATCAAACAAGCCTTTTGAGAGTGCTTTTGCACCCACAACATGTATGCTTTGTTGCAGTCAGGGACATACAACTCTTTGGAAGGTCAAACCGGCTGCATACTATGCGGGGCAACAGCAACATCTAACGCGAACGCTACCTCTTGCTCCTGCAAGGGAGCGAACCGGGCATTTCAACTGGCAGATAGGTCGTGCGTTTGCCTGTCGGGATTCCACTACTTTCAAGGAAAGGAAGACCTCAGTGATCAGGACGGTGTGGAGCCCTGTCAGCAAACTGTAAGTCGGGGATTACCAGTGAAATATATAAGGAAACTGCGCTTGACGCCGATCTGTTTTCACCTTCGCAATCCAACACCCTTGCACTCCAGTCAGTAGTTTGACAGCCCTGTGTGCACTTTCGGTGTTTAGCTTTACGACGAATGCACAACAGAAGAAGTGCGGGACTCAACAGGCGCCTGCTCAACTTCAAAGGAGGTTTGCGCTAGCCAATGCGGCCCAGCAGGTGGTTCGTTCAGCAGCATATCGGGTCTTTGCTCCTGCACCGGAGAAATGTCTCTCGATGAAGTCTGCGACGAAACGTGTAGGGCTACGCGTCCCCAAATGATTCTCAAGGACTCTATGTTGCTTATTGACGATCCTGAAACAACATCGGGTGACAAAGCGTTTGCACTACAAGATCTCACTACGCAGACGGGGCTCGCTACTGGTTCTTACGAATGCGAGGACAGAGCAGGCTGCACTGTCCGGATGTTTGACACAACGCTAGGTCAGCACCTCACAGCAGTGTTATGCATTGACTCTATCGCATTTGTCTGTCTACCCTAGATTCAGGCAGCGGGATATGGAAGATGTCGCACTACATTTCTCCAAAAAAAACCTTCGCGTCAATTATTCCCCTCTGCGCTCTGTGAGCGTTCTGGTCTAACCAGCTACGGCACCAAAACTGTTTGTGCCAATATGCTTCAGCCAAAATGACAGGTCTTGTGGGCGTCCCACAGAGTTTCGTTGATGACGTAACCGAACGCCTACAGGAATACGGAATCGAGCCAGAAGTCCCCAGCGAAGAAGGAGGAGGAGAAGCGGGAGGAACGGAGATTGATGAAGCGGCTCATGAACGTCGATTGTCATCTCCTGCGGATTTTGGTTACTACGGAGTGTCTGACCCAGTTCAGTGCCTTCCGCTGGGCTCGACCGTGGCCTGGCACATCCGCCCGAGCCCGAATCCCATATACCCAGTGTATCTTCGAAACAATCTGCTGAATACGAACACGCAATTTGACTACGGAGCCTTTAGGTGAGTACAAAGTCATCAGTTTCTGTGGGTGGGCATTTGAGCTTATTGGTGCAGGAATTGAGAATGACTACAGAGCAATCATTTGCTGAGTGTGCGCTCAACAGGGAACTGGATACCGATATGAAGGGAGCGAAACAGCGAATTCTTTTTCTGTTTACCTTCAAAGAGCCGGGGCTCTACGTGTTTGGTCTTAATAGCGACCAAGACAAAATTTTGGTCCTGCGTGTCATGGAATCCAAACGGCTTTGCAGGGAGGACGCACTGCTACCCCAGCTTCGAACTGCCGAGACACTCGCCGCCATTGCTGTGCGGCTTCCCACTACCCTAGAGACTTCCGGCTGGCTATTATTCATTGCAGTTGTTTTGGGAATCATCTGCATGGCAGTGCTTTTGTTTTTGGCCGCTTGGACAATCAAACATCAGAGGCTGGAAAAGCTTGAGCCCGACCCCAAATCGAAATACAACCAACGATCCCGGCAGGAGACATCCAAGTCAGCTGCACACTTACTGCAACTTTGCTCACGCGAAACATTAGTTGATGTATATACCAATTTCGCCAAACCTGCTATAGCATTGCCGTTTACGCAGGAAAGGGGCACTTAAGGAAGTGGAAGAACTAATCCTTCAAAACCAGGCTCAGGTACCGATGGAGGAGGACCCTGGAGTTTTAAGGGCAAGACGAGCTTTGGCCAAAAAACTGGAAACACAAGACCCTCGGCTTTTCATTGCAGTCCTTAACTTAGCCAAGCAAATTCAACAGGAGGCTGAGCAACAGTGTGACCAAATTGTGGCTGCGCGGAATCAAGGTTTATCCCAACTTCTTGAATCGACGAAAGAATTGAAAAAGGCGCTTTCGCAACAGCTACAGGATGCTGCAGCCTCAGAGGTAAGCCATGGTCAAGCAGGGTGGAGGGAATATGACTGGTATACATTGCAAGTAGATGGTGTAGAATCACCCAACAGGGCAGTGTGCCACCGCTAGAGGAGGATGAAGTGCAGAAGCTAGGTACGACAGTATGGTATACAGAGCCTTCTGAATATTGTGTCGGTTAAGAAGCTGGAAGCGGAAACTAGGCAGATGCAGTGCGTCGCACGTGGTATACCGTATGTGTGATGGGTTTAAGCCACTTGCCTGGGGAAACGAACCTCTACCACGGATTTACGCAGAATTGCAACTTCCACTGCTGTTAATAAACAGATTTGGGGGAAAGAGCACGATGAAGAACGAGAAGAGGTTCTATCTACCCTGCTTAGCCTCCTCCGTCTCAGAAGACGAGATCTTGTTAACAAGCTGGCTCGGGAAGAGAAAGAACGTCAGGAGGTCTGTTCTGTTCTCATTTGTGTAGCACATGCGCCGTTAGTGAGAAACTTGACTCTCTGTCTTCGACGCTTATTGGAAGTTTAATGATCCTTCTGCTGGCCCTGAATAGGAAGAGGCTCTTAAAGGAAAATGCGAGCAGCTCTTGCTATTGCGTCAAACAAGCGGAATGTGGTCGCGAAACGATTCCTTGGTCACAAGCATTGTTCTTCCAGCTATTCGCGAGAAGGGGCACACGCAAATATCATCAATCAAGCTCTCTGTAGAATCCCAGATTGAAGACCTCCTCGAAGAGTTCAGAAAAGCTCGGGCTGATGCCGAAGATGACATGCCTTCTGTAATAGAGATCTACAAAGCCAGGATGAAAAGTATTCTGGAAGAAGTAAGGATTTGCATCGACTGCATCATTTTCGTGAAGTGTGGCTATAAGGCAGCACTTCCTGCTTATGCAAGGATATGTTGTTGTTGTCTTTTATGCTGTCCTGCTCAGGCACAAGGAGAGACCAGCCTTGCCTTCAAGAGCATGCTTTCTGCAGATATTGAAAGACATGTCAGGACAGTAACAGCTGTTATGTAAAGAACCATGCGGAGACCGAAAAGCGACTACCATTATCCTTGCTTGTGTCGGTGAATGTGAGCTCAGCTTGTAACTGGCAGTGCTTTATTGGAGCTACGAGAAGCCAAATCCAACCTGGCAAGGAGCGAAGATGAAGCAGAGGAACGGAAGGCTCTTGAAATGTACAGTGTGGTACATCAGCTGTTCATGCTGTCATGTTTCAGACGTTGCAGAATTTACTCCTAATAATACATACTGAAAATAATATTTAGCTTCCATGGTTGTCTCCTTTTTTTGAGGGGCAATATATACTGTGAGTTTGCGTCTTTTGCTAAACAGCTCGCAGGCGCTGCATGGAAACTTAGTGTGTACACAGCTGTCATCCAACAAGAGATCGCGTCTTCCACCCAAGCGGTAAATAAAGCTGTTTTCGAGGGAAAACAGGCAGTGGAAATAAATAAGATGGATTCCGGCGAAGCAACAGTGGCTCTCAAGGCTGCTGTCATGACAAGTCTTAAGGTGAGCATCAACGATCATCGCTAACGTCCAGACGTAGAAGTGCCGTCTTCCGTGTGCGGCAAACTGAAGCCATCCAAACCTTCGCAGTTAAAGCTCAAACTGCCAGAAAGTATGAGGAGTTGACGAAATACTCGGCAGTGTTCTTGGAAATTTTGCTGATAGGAGGGACGCTCAAGAATACAAGAAGCTGCTGACGCAGCTGAAAAAGCAATTGCTTCTGTGGAGAAGCAGGCATTGTCACAACTTGACACTTGGGCTGCCGAATACCAAGCCGAACTGAGAGATATGTACGATGTAAGCTAAGTAATCTGCGTCATTCCAAACCCTGACGGGAGGTTGGCCTCTACGTTGTACGTGCTTGGTGCCTAATCAAGGCCAACATTTTGCAAAATCGAAGTCGACCACAGCAAACTACTATAGCCTGTGTCATGCCCCTACAGGCAATTATTGATGCGCAAAATACAGTGATTAATTCTGCGTTTGCCACCGAGTCAAACCTCCTCAAAGCGTCCATGCAAACTATGAAGAACCAAATTTTGGAGAGAATACATAAGCGGTATCAACAGAATTCATCAATATAACAAGCCTAAGCTTAGCACCACCACATCAAGGACCACCCGGGAGTAATGTATTAAAATATGCGCCGTGTTCATAGGATTGAACATATTGGCAATAAATGTGCGTCTTCAGGTACGACAGTATCCATTCTCTCAGATGCTCTACGATCTTGGAAGAACTTCAGGTTACACTCGATGCAAGTATTTCAGAAGAGGGCCTGAAAACCAGGCAGAAGTTAATTGATGACTCGGTGAACAAGGTCGGTCTGATCTTAGCATACTAGACAGAGCCAAAACGTTAGGTATATAGATGTTGTTGCTTCGTGAAGCACCAACACTACTTGCGTGAAGATTGTTGACGCCTTAGTAGCAACTGAAACTATCTGAAAGCAGCGTATTGCCGAAGGTGGCATGATGGTGCTGAACGCTCTGGGGTTGCTATCTGTAGGTTGCGATACTAAGCTGACTTTTTTGTCTGGTAAACAGGCTTCAGAAGAAACCAACCGTCTTCGGGAAGCTGAACTAGAGTCGGCAACTGCCACCCTTGACCGTAACATAGCTTCACGAACAGAATCAGTTTACAGGAGACAATCTGCATTCAAGTCTCGCAAGCTTCTAATGCTCCAGAAAAGGCAGGAAATGGCAGTTCAACAGGTTTCTACGCAAGCACAGTGTGCAGCAGCCCTGATGCGCAGAGGGCTGCTCATCCTGGAAGGGCAACTGAAGGTTAGAAAATACATGGTGGCCAACAGAAGAGGTGGCTCTGGCTGTCTAAGTTCCATGTCACATTCGTTTCCAAGAATTAGTTCAGCACTTTTGATGTTGAAACAAGGCCTCTGGCAAATATTATAAAGCTTTTTGCGAATGTTACGCTTCTTGGGCCTCTTGCTGATTCAGGCTGCTAAGACTTATGAAGCTACTGTCTTCCAAAATGTGGCCAAGTTTGGGGTGGATGCCGCTGTAAGAAATACACCGTCGTCGGCCTTGCCTGGCCCCAGTGCAGGTCCTTTAGTTAGGAATGTACATTCATAAACAGCATAATCAAATAACATGCAGTTTCAGTGCGCGTTCGATTTCAGGCTTTGGTCAAGGATAATACAGAAGATCTCAGCGCACAGGCGACTCTTGTGGAACAGTTAAAAGCACAGCAGAATGAAGCTTTGGCTGCATACAGAAACCAGCTTCTCGCATGCCTGCGAGATCAGAGGCAGGAAGCAACGGAAGAACTGTGGGCCCTGGAGCTACAAGAGCGAAAGAGGATTGCAGAATTCCTCGAAGATCAAACAAAACAACTCGAAGAAGCCAGTAATAAGCTGGAGGAGTAAGCGAGTAACAACCACAGAACGCTCAACAGTACGCATGAAAAGAGTTTGGAGCCGAGTGGGGGCTGTTAAGCACTTTAACATCGGCTGCTTCTGCCACACTGTGCCGTACAGGGCTACCGCAAGAGAGGAAATAGCCCACGATGAATACGATAATACTGTGCTGGAAATAAAACAGCAAAACCAGAGGGGATTGAAGGAACTATATGCCATCCAGTCACTGTCTGCATTCAAGCAAAAATTGCTCAGCAAGGTTAACAATACGTTTCGGTCCCGCGCACAAGAGGTAACGCAATGCCGCTCAATTTTAGCCTTGTCGTACTCCAGCAATCGTGCCCCATACAGTGTGTAGCGGCAATCGTGAGCCCTACAGGTCCAAATATGTGTGATCGGTAGGATCGACGTATTTGCAACTCAGGCAAGGAGCAAGGGCATCGATGACCCGAACACAGATGACAGGCTGCTGGTGAGCACTGGCGGCAATTCCAGTATTGCCTACAAGTACTAGATGTAGGGAGTTGCTGCTAAGAAAACTCCTTGCGTTATCTGCTTAGTGGCGGCCGGCCGGCGACGGGGAAAATAGCATGAGCTTGAATATGCCCGTTGACTGCATCGTTAACCGTAGTGCAATTTTTGAAAGTCGCGTACACACTGATGAAACCGTCAGTTTCTTCTAATCGGGGGGAGAGTTTCACAGGCGGAGATTTGCACCGAAGCTGTTCCTCTTGCAATGGCGTGCTGTGCCGTGTCCCGCAGCAAGAGTGGAGAATTGCAGCAGCTGATCTGGAGCCATTGATTGGGCGAGAGAAAGAAACCTACTGCCGGCACGCCGACATGGCTTTCAATATTCAGAAAGAAAATGCCCAGAGAGCTCTTCAGAACATAAGGCAAAACCGTCTAAGCCAGGCAGCTCTTACAAAGTCCATGGTGAGGCATGCATACTATTTTTTAAAAGTAAAACTGATTGGTGTTGAGTGCTAAATGGGGGAAGAACGCAAATCCCTACACCATTAAAGGTCAATGTAACCGCCTAGAAATCCCTGACACACTAGGGCTTCATGTTCTTCTTAGCAGCGACCATCACTGGAATTAATGCTAACCTCCTTATGAGCTGTGGGAGGTTTAGAGCTTCATCTACTTCACCTTTTGTGGTGCTTCACCTATATAATGTGCAGGAGCAAGCTGAGGAGGAGGGAGATGATGCCCTGCTTAACAAACGCCGGGCTCTGGGAACAGACGACGTCCAGCGGATTGTTTGGCGGATTTGTGCCCTTCTGTCGTCTGGCGGAGTTGCCTCTTCAGAAACCTCTAGGCCCCATCTCGTTGTACCCGAAGATAAGCGGGAAGAAACAGTCGAGGAACTCCGCCAGCAGCTTCGGCACCGCCGAAAGAGGCATATGGATTATTGCATGGCACAGCGAAGCATAGTCGAGGGCAGCTCTAAGTCAGCTCTAACTGTTCTCCAGGACGAAACTATTCAGGGGCTCTCGGAAAAGTCAGAGGCAGTTGAAGAATTCGGCAGGTTAGCCGAGGGGAAAAGGGCATCTGTACACTTCCGCAGTTACTATAGTTCCTTGCGTCAGGAATATACATTATTGTAGTGCACACTCTCTTCAGGCACTCTGCCACAGTGGATGCAGCGGATTCCTCTGAAGAAATTATGGAAATCATGAAGGAGGCCCAACGAAAACTAGACGAGGCCCTTGAGGGCATTAGGAAAGAGCAAGAGGTACGCCACTCCATGCATACACTTTACCTCTGCATGAAGCAGGACAGCTTTTCTGTGAGGCAGTGATTTTGTGTGGCGTGGAAACTGCGGCCTTCTGGGCTTTCACACATCAGGAGGCAGAGCAACGCGATAGAATCGAGCGAGAACAGGAAATAGCTGAAAGGCAAAGGGCCCACGAGCTGGCGAAGCAGAAGCTAAACGAGGAGCACGAAGCAAAACTGGCAGAAGTCCCTGAAGACACACGAGAAGCGCTTCTCAAAGGTAGTGAATCTGTGTGAACTGGATAGGCACGCTGCCGTTCCCTCGAACACTGTGTACCCAGACCTCTTGTTCTTATTCGCCTGTATGCGATTCTGCGCTGCAGAGCATGAAGCTGCTCTAAAGCATATGGAATCAACAGTGGCAGCTGAACTACAGGAGCAAGAAGACCGGGCTCAGCAGCGGCTGCTGGAGCGCCAGCAGCGTCTGCAACAAAAACGGCAGCAAGCAGAAGAAGAGAAACAAAGAGTAATCGAACAGGCCAAGGCGGAGCTTGAGGCGAAGATCGCAGCCGAGGCGAAATTAGTACGAAAACGTGCCCACCTTAAAATGAATGAGCTCCATCGATGCCACCATAAATGCTTAGAGCTGGGCTGCAGTCTTCCGCTGCTGCTCGGGTGCGCTGCAGAAAGAAGAAGCCGCAGAGGGCGAAGAACTACAACGCCTAGTCAATGAAGGCAACAATACCACTGCGGTGGCAGAGGTAGGAAAATAGTCGCAGTGCATCGGATTCCCAGCACAGCTGAGACGTAAGCGCTTTGAGGGTAGGCATCTAGTGGGCTTTTGATGGTGCTGCAGCTGCTAGCACGAAAACACGAAAAGGAGTCCTCGGCGCTTCTTCAAGAACTATCGATGAAAAAGGCAGAGGAGATCAGTTTACTCACGGAAAACTTCTGGAAGGAGAAAGGAGGCAGAATGTAAGTGCACTCGCAACACACTTGTCACAACCGAAAACCAACAGTGACTAATTAGCGCACTTATCGGTCTCAAGACCATGAAAGAGTAGCCGCGGAAAAGCCATCCTGTGTTGAGGTTCTTTCAGATGCGAAGGACGTCCTGATGATGTGCAGGAGCTCTATAAAGTAAGTTCCAGTCAGCCAGTGAGTACGCCTGCTCCCTTTTTATTGTTTTGCTTTGACATTCCAATACATTGATTTATTGTATGTGCCTTCTCAGGCTGAGTTGCAGGAATACTTGTTCGTGCAAGCACAGGCGGTAGGCGAATTCCATTTCCATCTATCATCTTAGTCAGGCGGCATAGACCTCATCGGACGGACTCGTTGCCAGATCAGCTTTTGTAGCTGATATTTTCCATTTATTTGCGAGGTGCTGTTGCATTCTTCGATGCAAGTTGCCTAGCCGCCAACGCTGTGTGTAAGCCGTATTGTTCGCAGATGGATGACCGGATAACCCTCGAGCTGCAGGAGCGGCAGCAGCAACAAGCTGCAGAAGCAGAAGAAATAATGAAACAGATGGAACGCAAGGCGAAACTGGCACGAGAACATGAAATGGTCTGTCAAGTGGCGGCCCTTCAGACTGTGAATGCATGCTTGCGTTCCCGGTTTCGCTACTTCAAAGTTGTTTGGTTGTAATAAAAGTATGAACCAGAAGTTATTATTCCTTGCTTCTGAACGGCGTGTGTATTCCAGCTACAAATGTCTGAGGAAGATCAATACGCTCAGCTTCAACAAGAAGCTGAAGTTGCCGCAGCGGAAGAAGTTGGTGTCATAGAAAAGCGCATGATGGAAGAACAGGAAAAGCTTCTCAAAGAAATGGAAGAAAAACGCAACGCCTATGACAAGGTGCTGGACAAGTTGAAGCACCGCAAACAAGTGGAGGAAAAACGAAGAGCGCTGCGTCAAGAACAGGAGCAACGCATACGAGAAGGACAGGGGAAAGGACTAAGTCATCTCATGAGCCAGTTTGAGGAACACAGGAAGTTGCTGGAAGAAGCACTGGCTGTTGAGGCGGAAAGGCAACACAAACAGATGAGAGAGCGTGTGCTGCTGCGGAATGTCGAAAGATCCGACAGACTGCATCAGAAACGACTCCTAGAAAAGCAGAGGTTCCTTGTGAACCAGAACGAGATAAAACGACGCGAGCTGGGACTTGTCAGTTACCCTGAGCTCCCTGTTCAGATATGCAACTCGATGGCAAATCACAACAAAGTGCAGATAGATGTTTAATTTATTTAGAATAAGCCAGACGAAAGCATCGGGCTCCAGCACAGCAAACTCTCACCATTAGTCAGCTTGCGGCGGATGCCTTTGCAGAGCAATGCACGTGCCGGTGTGCGGAGCCAGAGGAACTTGGTCGAATCGTTGAATCAGCAAGAGTTGAAGAGAAGGTAGGGGCAACAGGCAGAGGGCACGCAAAAGCGCCTTAATAAATATCTTTTTCTGTCGCTATTTCATGACTTGCAAAGTACCCATGCATGGCATTTATGGATACTTTCAATTATCGTATGCTGGATTACTAGCGGGCTTGTGGAGTCATTTCAGAGGTGTCTTTCCCGACAGTGTTGCTCTCCCGATTACTGACAACTGAAGTCACCTTGTTTCTGTCAGTTCCAGCTGCATTCACCGGCAGCAAACCTTTCGCTGCACTCCTTGTTTCAGGATGGAGCTCGCACATCGGCTGGAGGAGGAGCGGAACTGGGCTCCTCTCTGGCGCGAAATCCTTGAGGAGGAGCAGAACGCAGGGACGTTTGATTCTTGGGATCTTGATGACGAGCAAATCACCTGTGAGTGCCGCATGTGAATAGGCCGTCTTGCACAGAAGAAGAATCAAGCAGGCGTTACTATCATGGCTCCTCCCCTCCCTGATGAAACGGTAACGATGATGCTGAGATGTATGCTCCTTTTGAAATTTGCTGTGCTCAGTCGCTGGGCCTTTTGCAACTAATTTGCTGCACACCGAGCGGATGCTGCAGAGCGAAGCGTCTTACATGCGCAAACTCATTGGCAGCTTCCAACAGCTCAGCGATTTGGTCTTCTTGATAGACGCAGCCGCCAAAGAGGAGGCTGCCGGTGGCTTGAAAGAAGCTGGCAAACAGTCCTCTAGCAGCAGTGGAGACGACAGTTCGGAAAGCACTGACAGCGCCACTTCTGAGAAGAGCAGCAGTGACGAGAGCTCGGATTCAGAAAGCGAAGAATCTGAAGAACTGCCGTCTGAATCCAGTTCAGAAGAAGATCAGACTATCTCATCATCTAGTAGCGAGGAATCATCATACAGTAGCAGCAGCTCCGGCAGCTCAAGCAGCAGTGATGACTCAAGCAGCAGCACCTCGAATACGTCTAGCTCTGACGACGACAGTGACTGATCCGCTGTCTGTATCCTCATTCATCTGCTGAGGAGACCGGTGACTGTGCCTTCAGTCATCTGTTGAGGGAAAAAACAGGCTTCCTCCCCATCCTGCCGGTGTGCAGACTCCGTCTGTCTCCTCATGACGATACGCCACCTGCTTCCCCATTCTTCTGCTCTCTCTAAACAATCCCTGTTCAAATGTGTTTTTTTTTCTTTGCGTGCCTTCATGCCTGCTCAGTAGAGAGGAGCTGATAAGCCATGACTCAAAGAAGTTGCGAATGCTGTCACCTGAGCCCCTTGCATTGCTTTCGAGCAACCAACGACACTGCTTCCAGCTTCACCCTCAATTGTAGTTTAGTTGCCATCTTCAGTATTATTTTACTCTTTCTACTGATGCTCCTTTTGAGCGATACACCTAGTGCCACTTCCATGGATACGCTCGGATAACCTGCCTTGCGATCATTACTGCGCATACGCCAAAAGCCAGAGCTATATTTGCCCGAAAAAACTGACATGAGAGCATGCATGAAGTTAAGTCCCAGCAGCGTGTGAGAATCTAGAACGTCAATCGACGGGCTACACCTCGCTGATAGTCTATTCTGCATGCTAGCAAGTGTATATGACACTCAACGCCTCAAATGCGTCAAATAAACAATTCAAGCCGAAAGCTCAAACAAGAACCTCAGGCAGGCTCTCTCTCTCTCTCTCTCTCTCTCTCTATAT
>CAJFCZ010000011.1:0-60631 GCA_904066245.1 Eimeria sp. OTU-Y
TTACTAAGCCTCGAGGGGTGACGACGAAAGTCCATTGTAGTGCCATGCACTACAATGCGCGTTGGCGCATGGAAGGTAAGTGACATAGTTAGGTCATGTTTGGCTCGGTGTATTCAATTAAGGATATAGGTTTTGTAATTAGAATAAAATTGGTACATTTAGGAGCAGAGTTAGTCCGAAAGAGTCGGGCCTTGCCTGCGGTCCGACCGCAGCACCCGGTGACGGGATGGACGGCAGGGTGTAACCCGCACCTGGCGGGGATGAACAGCCTCTCATGAAGGAAGGCGATTTTGGATCGATCCTTACTTCGGAAGTTCCGTAATTTCTAGGAATTTTACCTGTGAAAAACTGAGAGTTAAGGTCTTTGTGCACGCGCTTCGTAGATTTAGTTCATACAGGGGCCTAGAGGCCTATAGGGGTGAGTACGTAGCCACGGTACACGGCCACCGTGCGTTACAGAAACCTACCAGCTTCAGACATACCATCTTCCAATTCCTGCTGTGGAGACACATATGGACAACCTACTGGTGTTATAACAACAATAGCCGTGTCTTTATTATTATCTATTGTGGAGGATCCGTTTTCTGTTCGCAAATTGCATTGAGTTTTCCTGTACGCGTGTTTCCTGCGCGTCCAGCAGCCCGCCAGCCCCGGCTGCCATCATCGTGATCCATTCTAACAATGTTACTCCAAAGAGAACCCGTCGCATATTAATATTTTGTGTATGTGTGCTCTTAAATCCTCGTTTTCCACTAGTATGCTTTATCCTTCCTGTGCTCCAGTCCCTCGTTGACGCCGGATGCTGCACGGCCCGCAGGCGCCTTTTGACTCCAGTTGTCGTGTTGGATCCTTACGAACCCACTATCTACGACTGATTTGGAATATATTCCTTTTACTTGTATGACAGGCCTGTGGAGGGTGCTGCAAGTATCAAGGTTTCGGGATTTCTCCCTCAGCAGGACGGGTTTCTCAGCCGGGCCTGCGTGAACGGAGCAGCTGAAACGTTTCTCGGACAAAGATGTGCTCCTTTTTACAACACATCCATGCTGAGCGGCGAGTTCTTCCTTTAGGGACCCTACTATCTACCCCTGTAGGCTTCTGATTAATCTTGCCTGGCGAGGCTGCTCGGCGGCAATTACTAACTCTGTCATAGCGAACAGCCAAGGTCCCGCTGGCACGTACACATATATGGGAATAATACATGAAGTGAGTCGGCCTTTCAGAAAGCCATCTTCCCTGTGGGTTGGCCTTTCAATGCAATGCGCACGGCGGTGCGCCGCTACACAAAAGCTTACTAGGCGCTGGTCGGTCCGACATCCTAGGAGGCCACCAGGGACTTTTTTGGCTTAAACACAATGGAAGATACGCCGAAGAAGGATACCCTGCCCGAACTTTACCCACAATGCGTATCGCTTAGGAAGGAGCTGGATTCCCTTCTACGGACCATATCGTCCCCGTCAACTCTGCAAGCACCGGTACATCCAGGTGGCCGGTCATATGCTGGACCATTAGGCAGGGAATTTGCACTAAAGGGCGCAGAAACACAGGTTGGTGGCTGGGACGGGCGTGTAAATGGAGGTTGTTCGGTGGCGAAGCTGCAGCGGTTCTCTGCCCTCACGCGCCAGTTTTGCATGCTTGTCCTGAGCCTGCAAGATGCGCTTTCGCTTGCCAAGTCCAGTGGGCTATCACGAAACATGTACTCTATCTGGGAGCGGCGGGTCCAGGACATGGTCGCAGATGCTGAGAGTTTCAGGAGAGAAGCAGAAGGTCGCATGAATCTGGAACAGCAGCGGGTCCAGGAGGCGATGCGCGACCGAAAAGCACTACTCGGTGACGCCGACCTAAGCAAAAGGTGGGGAGACATGCATAATGCCGAACTAATGTACGCAAAAGAGAGGGACCGTTTACACGAATCTCGCACATTGCTGGACTCGGTGTTGTCTCAAGGTTGGAGCGTTGTCGGGCAGCTTGTGTCTCAGAATGCTTCACTCAAAAAGGCGCGGCGGAAAGTGCTTGATATGGCCAGTAGTGCGGGCGTTGCGTCCACCTTACTGGGGGCGGTTAGTCGAAGGCAGCACGGGGACAAATGGCTAGTGTATGGTGGAATGATTCTAACCCTCGTCTTTTTTTTCGTCGTGTACAGACTGGTTCACCACGGTAGCATCTTCGGCTTTTCCAACGTGGTAGAAGCGGAGGACGAAGCTGCTTTTACTGAACTTACTCGTCCTGATTAGGAGGCCCATATTCCAGTAGTTCTGTGGCCATGCAGCTCCGCAGGCAACTCGAAACCTGCAGCCAAGCATGCGCACCCCGCAAACGAATTTCCTGTAACGACATCGTTCGTTTGGTGGCTCAGGGCTTTGATATTTTGTAGGCGCTGAGGCCAAGTTTACACAAAACGCGGTGCCTTCACAGCTACCCGTCCTGTACACGTGCATGAATCTGTAAAGGCCTTCCGAAAGAGCACTAAAGGTCGTGCTTAGAGACAAGCGTTGTAAAGAGTACAGAGGCATAGCGCTTGCAGGGAAGTGTTTTTACAGGCATATAAGGAGAGGGGACTTCGATACTGTTGCTGTAGTTGCTGCACTACCATAACTCACTACTAGTTGCTCGTCCGTATCGATGTAGAGTCTTCACCAACGTAGTCTTCATACATGCAGCAATTCGAAGATAGCAGCCTTCGTTAAACTGCACAATAATGGCGTGACAGCCATTTGAATGCTTGGGAGCACTACAGAAGCAGAGGCACCTGCCGGGGTGGTTGGCCACTCAAGCATGGTAGATTTACACTTCATTGTTTGCAGCCATGAAGTGGGAGGCCACATAATTAGACAGTAATGCACTGGTTGAAATCAGGGAGGAGGGTGCTGTGCAGTCAGAGTAACCAAAGGTGTAGCTGGCTTTGTTGTTCACTACACGGACATGCGCACCTCGGGATCCCATCATAAGTAAGTTGCGATGCTACCTTTACCCCTCAGATAGGCAAACACTCAGCGTCCTGAGTGTCAGCTAGCTTCCTGTGCCGCGAAAACGCTACACCTACATGCGACTCGGTCGTGTGAGTAGGGTGTGTGGATCCTTGGCCGCTGGCAGCACTTCCGAATACCTGCTATGCTACAGCGTGATACTTGGACTCTAAGGATCAGAAACGCGTTGCACACTTTGCGTTTTGTGGCTAAGCTGATGCAAAAGATGGGTCTCAGCAGAAGAAGGACGTGAATGCCGAGAGACGCTCATTGAGCGGTCCGTGGAATAGGAATGCACTGGAAGCACCCAGTCGAGGCAGAAGAAACAGTATAAGCTACTTTCGGAATGTACGTGGTAGCCGCAAAAAGCGTTGGGATGAAGTATTCTTGCCAGTCAGATGCGCCTTCAGCGCCCGTGCGCTTGGGAGTCCAACACTGATGGAAAGGCGAGGACTCGGCAGTTAGACGCTTGAAATGATGTCACATATGATTTTAAAGCTGATTAATCATAACTTTTACCACGTTCTTACTGCTACAATATTTTGAGGGATGCAGATGACGCTGCGGGCATCTGGCGGTCGTCAGCAGTGGTTGCCACGTGCAGGACGGTGACCCCACAGTTGCTAGTTGCCGAATGCGCATGCATTATTCAGTGTTTAATTCATTTTGAAGCTCTCATGTACCACGGCAAATGGTTTTTTGTCGTGTGTTGCAGAGAAATCCTCCTCATGTTTCTCAAATTGTTCATCGTAATCTCCTGTAGCCAGTTCTGCGGTTGACTGGATGGAAAACGTTGCCTTTCCCCGTCAACGAGTTTTTAAACCGGCAACCTAGCAACCAAGTGACTTTAGAAATGGTCAGAGATTTGACAAAAAGTGTCCGCTGGCAGCTTCTGGTACGAATGGCCCCCCGCTGTTGGTCCCTTGCGCTCTGCCTAGCTGTTCTTGGAGGGTACCGGCCAAGCACGGCGTTACGCGATGACTTCCACATAACTGTTTCATTTGAAGATCATAGCGATGGCAGCAAAGTTATTCCCGCAGCCACAGAAGGCTTTGAGGTCCCTCATCCGGGACACGTCGACTCGCCTAAAAGATCCAGTGGCCCTATTCGCCATGCATTGGCAGCTGCTGCAAGACCAAGAGGCAGTACTGCCCACCCTGGAGACGAATACGATCCTCAAATAGAGCTGTATCCCTCCAGGAGTGTAGTTGTATTACCTGAAAGGTTACCAGTTTGGAAAGGGCATCTCCGCTCTGGCGAACCTCCAGATCCGCCGCCAAGGACGCGCGCACTATCGCAAGCTGAGAGAGGTGAACACAACGGGAATGGTCCACCGTTACTGCGTAAGGATAGTGACGAGCGTGAAGTGGGAGACCGGTTATTATCGGAGGCCCCTTCCTTTAGGGCGGGAAAGGGGGAATTTTTAAGGGAGGGGACCTTGAGCAGTTCGTTTGACAGCGAGCCCGAAGAACACACTGATGCTTATCCAGATGAGGCACATAAACACAGAAACCCCTCTGTTGGTGAAAGTGCAGACACTCGGATAGTCCTCGAAATGACACACAGGATTAAAAGCCTGAACGGCAGTATATCCATACCTTCGCCCTTGGCTCACAGCTTGCTGTATCGAACGAGGGATATAGCCAATCCACTTAACTTCGCCAACTTTCTTGCAGAGGGTCAAGAATGGCTAATTCCAGGTACAGGAAGTCTCTGGGAAGGCCTTGGGCGCCACGTAGATTCACTTTTTTCCGGGCTGTTCTTGAAGACCGCCAGCATTTTACCGAACTATAAGCGCAACGTGATTATCTGCTATAAGGAGTACAAGCCCTCAATGTGGATAGAAATGTTTGGCCAGAGAAATCAGTTTCTTCGGCAACTGGCCTCGCTTTTCCAAGGCACGCATCGCATGCAGTCCGTTTATCTTCGAAATCTCGGGATGGAGATATTTGAAGTGCCCCCTTTGTGGCGTGTTCGTGAATTCATTGCCACTGTGTTGAAACTGGATAACTACGTGAGCCACGTATACACTGACCACCTGGTAAGTGACTTCGATAACGAAATTCAGGTGGCTTTGCCCGACATTTCGTCCGAAGGAAAAGTAGCTTCAGGCCCTTTGACCCATCGTCAAGGTGATGCCAGCAGTGAAAATGATGCTGCGGAGCACGGTAGAGCGAGCCAGTATCGAGCACCAAGCCGCCGGCTTGAGGTTATGACGAATGACCCCTTTACTTGGCAACAATGGGCCATTGTGGACAGTGGTCCTACCAGGTGGGGGATCGAAGCCCCCAACGCATGGGAGGTTTGGACAGGTAACAGCATCACAATAAAAAGCTTCAGCGATGGGTATTTCAGAGTGCTGATCTCAATTATGAGCCTGGTTCCCGGAACTCTAGAGAACTTAGTATGCTTTGTTTGCGCGCATGGGATGCATGTTAGGCCAGGGGCTGAAACCACGATTCACAGTCGCCGTTATCGACAGCGGTGTCGACTACGAGCACCCTGACTTACAGAACCAGATATGGCGGAACCCAGATGAAATATGTGGAAATGGAATAGATGATGACTTCAATGGATTCGTAGATGACTGCATAGGCTGGGTACGTTGGATTATCTAGCCACAACGCTTCTTGCCAGTTTAACGTCCATGCGGAAAAAAACCGTAGATCCTTGCAATGACACACCACCCAATCCACCTAGGCTGTTGCTTACCTTCCGAAGTGTTTTGGCTCAGGACTTTGTGAAGGGCACCAACCTGCCTATGGATGACAACGGTCATGGCACCGCTTCTGCAGGAATCATTGCTGCAGAGCCAAATAACGGAATAGGTCTCACTGGGGTTTGTTGGGGCTGTGACATCTTGGTACTAAAAGCACTAAATGAAGACATAAAAGGAACCATAAGCGCATTTGCTAGATCGCTGGACTATGCGATTGGAAAGGGAATTATGCTGTCGAACAACAGCTATGGGGGGAGAGGAAGCGGATTTAGAGGCCTTCAGGAGGCTGTGCAGCGCGCACGACAGGCAGGAATGATTGTTGTCGCCGCCGCAGGGAACTATAACGGCAATAACGATAACGACAAGTGAAGCAATACGCATTCCACTTAAGATTTGTGCCCGTTTCAGCCCTAGCAGATCCATTCGTTGCGGGATCTTCGATGCCACATAGATGCCTTCCAGCGGCACTCTCAACACCGATGCTGGTCTCTGTGGTGATGCTTGCGCAGGCAGCCCGTTTTCCCTGCATCGTATGACCTGGACAACGTTGTCTCCGTTGCGGCCATTAGCCGTAACGGGCAACTTGCACCATTCAGTAGCTATGGAAAGAAACAAGTTGACGTTGCTGCCCCCGGTGCCAATATTATGACGACATCCGCCAGAAGAACCTACAGATCTGTCAGCGGGACAAGCTTTGCCGTCCCTATGGTGACGGGCACCATTGCTCTCCTATGGACACGCCGTCCACAACTGAATTACCGCCAAGTCATCAACCGCCTGCTTCGGAGCGTAAAAAAGAATCCTCATCTTGAAGGTGAGTGATCAACAGCATCTCACCTAGGATAGCCCAAGCCGCTAAAGGTGGTTTTTCCTTTTTAAAGGTGTGTTGCAAGACAGCAAGCCTGCACAAATTTGAACGAACCTATGAGCCTAAAACAAGGCGTTCGCTTGAAATCAAAGGCTCCGCCACGGCGGGCTCAGCTCGGGCTGAAATGGGTACCAATCTTGAGTGAAATGCGCATGGCTTCGCTCGTGCTCATCTCTGCCTACTTTGCTTGTATTCCTTGCCAAAACCACACAGGCAGATCCTGCTCTCTCTGTCCGTGCCATTACAGGATTGATTGCAACAGGAGGCACTGTTGATGCGTGGAGCACACTAGCGAAAGAAGACATACTAGACCCGTATGCCGCCCTTCCCGTTCTACCCATGACATGTGCTTCAGCCTCGTGCAGTCAATACGCGACCTGTTCAGATGCCCAAGGGACAGCGAAGTGTGTGTGCAATCGTGGATTCGAAGGAGACGGAAAAGTGTGCAAGGATATCGACGAATGTATTTTTAGTCCATGTGGGCCTGCATCCGTGTGCGTTAACACAGTCGGCAGCTATCAGTGCAAGTGCCGAAAAGGATTCCAGCAGACTCAGGAAGCGTGTATAGATATCGACGAATGCAGCCTCGGGTCGCAAAACTTAATTCCAAGGCCTTGTCCACTACAAGCGCAATGTTACAACTTCAGCGGAACCTTTGACTGCATCTGTCCAAGGGGAACAGCATGGAATGGTGTCTCGGGACCTGCTGCACAGTGTCTCAGAATAAGTAAGGTTGTAAACAGCAACGGCATTGGACCTTCATGGAACACAAATCACTCGCCTTGTCACTTAAGATTCCTACGGTTAACATCTGCTCCTCCGGTAATCGGGGGGTGGCTTGCATTTTACCTAGTCTTGATACGCGCCACATAGTAATATGAAAGCTATGTGTATGCAACTACTGTCACACCGAGATCGCTATGCTGTTTCATTCTCAGATTCCCCAAATCGGGGGCCTTGCGCCCATAATGGAGGCTGTGGAGCCAATTCGCTGTGCCAAGCTCTTTTTACTCCAGAGCCGACGCGAAAGTGCAATTGCGTTAATGG
Organism: Eimeria sp. OTU-Y; assembly: GCA_904066245.1. Lineage (NCBI taxonomy): Eukaryota > Apicomplexa > Conoidasida > Eucoccidiorida > Eimeriidae > Eimeria > Eimeria sp. OTU-Y. The sequence continues at coordinate 7,601 of CAJFCZ010000011.1, forward strand.
GTTCAAGCCCCTGCGCTTGGGAAACCGGGAAATCACAGTCGCCATGGCAAGTTCCCAAATGAGCTCATTCGACAACACAGTATGCATTCGTGAAGATATTCTACCAGAAGAGCAGGCCTACTACATTATAACCATGCACAGAGAACGGCTTCAGCACAGGCGAATGTCCCTTTCAACGCAGACCACAGCAGGACACGCCACGCCGACCAGCATGCAAACCGCAACGCAGTATTCCAATCACGCTTACATTGGGATGCTCACTCAGCAGAACCTTAACCATGCCTCTGGATCTAATACCTCATCTCCATTTACAGCGGGGCTGTTGAAGAAACCGTGGGATTCAGGTGCAAACGCACCGGTCCAGGGTCTGCCAAGCTCTCCCCAGGCAAGCATGCTTCATCGTGCCCCTGCACCAACAGAACTTCATACAGCAGTTTCCAACCAGGCTCCAACTCTGGAAAAGCAACGGATGATGCCTTTGGCAAGGGGCTCTTGCCTGCTTGGAGTGTGCTTCCGGTAGTGGATCAAGGGAAAAGAGCAACACAATGCAACCATCGTATCAGTGAGCGATCGATAATGGCTTAAGTAGATCGGCGTTTTTGCCACCATGTATGTTGAGGCAAAGATGAGACAGAACTGGGGCCAGAGGCAAGTGCTCGAAAGTACCGCTGATCCGCTCTAGCGATGCAACTCAACGGTAAAGTTACGGCGTAGTGAGGAACGTGTCTAGTTGTATAACTTGAGAACATCTTGAACGGAGATCGGGAAAACAGAGCGCCAGTATCATGGTGCACCTCCTCTTGGAAGCCTTACTGTCCCTCTTCATTACACATGATGGGTATCTAGGTAAACATCAGAGTGCGCACTCTTGCCGAGTACGAAAACCTATCGCATGAATCATTCATATGCCAAGTAGCTCTTGAGTAATTTGCTCAGCTCTTGCTTTCCAAGAGTAGTGGGTAATACCGCCTTCAGGCCAGTCAAAACAGTCAGGACAGCTGGTTTCCCTGTTTCATACAACAGTGGTGTTGAGCCACTGTGACTTTTTCCAATCCGCATACCTACGATTGGGTATGTCGTGCTCAACTTTCCGTGTTTCAACGCCACGGTTAATTCTTTTTCGGAAGGGGGGTCTCCATAGAACTAAAGCCGGTGCCGGCTTGGCCTAGTTGCCTTCCACTGGGAGCCATTTGCGCACTACAGACAGCTAGGTTGCCTAATTTCATCCACCACCTTGAATTTTGTCCTCCAGTATATGAGACTTGAAGAAGATATGTGGCGCATCCTCAGCCTGCTGATCCAGGAGGCTGAGGACGGTACAGGCGGCGTCTCCACAGGAAGTGTGGGCGGGCACCCGCTGAGACAGAGGGCAAATGATCCATTGTCTACGACATTCGCCGTCCAGATACTTATGCATATTGAATTTTCCAGGGATGTTGGTGTGTTAGATATGTTTGTGTAAGAGCCCCTAGCGCCAACAGTAGGGAGACCCGCAATTCTCGTCGGGGGGACGTAAGAGGGTCACCGTAAGAGGGTCACCGTGGTACCACATACTCCAGGCCTTAGGGCGTTGGAAACGCGAGAGAAAGTGAAACAGTTAATCTAACAAGGTGGAATTACAGCAGCAGGCATATGCAAGAGGGAAAACTTTGAAAAGCGCTCCCCGGCCATAGAAACGCTTTTTTTTTTTTTTCCAAGACGGGCAAGGGACTCATGGCATGCTAAGGCTCTAGTCGCCGCAGGGCCTTTGCAAAGTTGGTTTCCCTGTGGCATACTGCCGGCGAAACAGAGGAAAAGAAACTACACGTGATTGCAGCAATAACTCTGCCAGTTTCTTCACTATTCGACGTGGGCGGCTGTAGCTCTCGCAGATTTGCAAATGAGTTGTTGGAAAACTCCCTGTATAAAAAAGTAAAAGGAAGGCGTTGCAGGGTGCTCTGCTTGCAAAAGCTTTTGTAAGGGAAGATGTCTGGGGTACGTGTGCAACGCCTTATGCGGCTTATCGACGAGTCGCGCCCCTTCCACCAAGGATTGGATGGGCATGCGTCCATACGAAAGCTGGAAATGGCATACCATGAGATATGCTTGCTGGCAGAAACATCGCTGATGGACCTCAACGCTGGTAAGTATTCATCAAGCAGCGATCGAGACAGACATTTTCTCTCCCCTTCCTCAATAAGCAACGCTAACTTCAATATAGGTGGCTGGTGTCACCTCAATCTTGGGGGCTTGAGCTCCCGCCTGTGCACGGTGTCAACCCCTTCCACAGTGCGGTGAGTGTCCGTCCTCGTTACCTCCCAGACATGATTCTCACCTTTTGCCTGCAAGCATGTGCCCACGGAGACGAGGAGAAGGCAACTCGCGTTTTCCAGGTTGGCTACCGGGAAAGAAAAATCCGCGAACAGGGAAAATTCAGCTTTATTTTTTGGACTGTCGGGATTCCATAGAACAAATACATACTGCCCATTTGAGATTCCCATTCATGTACTGCATTTGCGTTGCCATCAGCTCTTCGACCAAGTTGGAGTCCAGTCCCCGCATACAAAAGCATATGGACTTCTTTTCCGGTAAGCTGGGCTTTAAATTCTGCAGCGTGCGTTCGTGCTCTGCATGAATGCACTTTCATGAGGAAAAACAAGGATAAAGGGTACATAAAACGGAGTACCTTCAACGGAGAACGATAGTAGGGCTAGTCCTATACCTGCCACTGTTCATAGCCAAGGAAAAAGTTATGCTACAATCGTTTGCTCTGCAGGGCTTACCTCGAGACCAAACAAGCACAACGCACACCAGTGAAAGGGATGGTGGCTGTTGATCGACACGTGGAGGCCCTTGGTTTTGTAGAACAAGCTCTTGCTCTCGCAGAGGAAGTAACGCAGTCAGTCGCTATTGGGAATAATTGCGATTAAGTTCATCAACATTTCCATTTGACTGGGACTGTTGAAAGGAAATTGCAACTGATATCTCCATCTTGCCTTTGCCCACCATCGAGCTGGAAACCCTAAGTGCATTGTGAACGAAGGGCAAACCACCGATATGTATCATGTGTCCCGTCGGTTTTGCATGCTGTTAAGAAATTCTTCCTTCTATCTTCACTTTCCTTTCCGAGAGCTTCTGCCGACAGAGTGGAGAATTTCACCCAACACGCCATCAAAGTTATTCTTGTACTCCTACGGCCCTTCGTAAGACCTTTTTGGGCTCGCAACTTTTGCAACAGCTTGGAAAGGATCTTGCCTTTACTGCAGTAGGTGACTAGTTAATCCCTGGCAGGCGGAGAGTAACGATAACCAGATCAATGCGTCAGGCAAATCAAGATCATATAAGGCAGGCTGCTTCGCTAGTTCGTCCTGGCGGTGTGGGAATGCTGCAGACTTCAGGACGGGCGCGCCCCATCAAAAGGTATAGGGAAAGCTACGAAAGGTTCCCAGGCTACCGCTCCGCCAGCACATGGAGGCCAAGCCCAAGGGACCGCCTGCAGAGCCACTAGTACAACTGGATTCAGACTGATTATATCGTTTCTCGTCCATGCTGCTTTTTGTTTTGAAGATGGAGGCAGGCGCCCAAAAGCTCAAAAGGTCAAGTGAAGAGACATAATGCTGCAGTCTGTAACCGGATAGGCAAGCAGCAACAATGCATACTACATCTGAGCTACTTCTCTATGCGTACCTGCACTTTCGAAAATATGCTAGCAGCACGGTGTGGGAATGGCTGGCTTTGCGATGCGCGCTTCAGGCCATTGAAGACGCGATGCAACTGTGTGTTGAGGCCAAGGCAGCCCACGGGAACGCACCGCAATGGCATAAGCACCACTACATTTTGCAACGCAAGCTAGCCATGTAAGCCACAGACCCCAAGTTCTCTTTTGCAATTAGCTGTTGAGGTTGCATGCCAGTTGACGACGATAAAGGAGCTTACTAAATCCTGCTGCAGCATGTGTTGACAAAGTGACTTGGACAAAACCCGGCACAGAGCATGCTTTTGCGATTTTTAAGGATTCGTGGTAATCTGGGCGGGAGACACGATGCGAGTGGACCAATCTCAACGAAAGTGGAATTCCCATACTGGGCAGCCACTGTGGAAGCGGCAATATTGATAGGCCGGCATGCTGTGAAAACAGGGCAAGCCGTTGGATCTGCCGTGTCGCAGAAGGAGAATGCAGCAGGTCTTAAAGGGGAGCCTGCATGTGGTGAGCTTTTGAAAGCGTGGGCAATTTTGGATCCGCAATTGCCACAAGTTGTTCGGAGCGCATTTATTAGCAGGGGAACTCCAGAAGAGGTGGATGACCAGCTTTACAATTTACAAAAATCTGTCGAGCCCCCTCGAAATGTTGAGGAGAACGAGCACTTTGCAGGTTATTTGGTAGTAAAAGCAGCTCTGGCACAAAGGTGTTTCCCTCTGGCTAGAGTCATGACAAAAGCTTTGGGAAGGTAAGGCTTGTCAGTGCGGCCTCTCGCTCAGGAAGCAGATCTTGTTCACCACAGACAGCTAGGTAGAATTTTATTGCAAATTTGGGAATGGATATTCGTGCTTGATTGAAGTGCGCATCTTCTAGGTGGCAAGCTGGAACTACCAACGCCGTTGTGCTACAACGGGTGTTGGAGACCGAGACAGAGTTGCGTCTGCATGAATTTCTTCGTGAGCTCCGCCATCAGGAAGGTACAAGCTTTTCTCCTCCCACAGGCTTTTCTCTGCTCTCTGCCTCGGCTCGCGAGCCGTGCCCAATGCGGGATCTCCGAGTGCAGGCGGTCCGCCGCCTGGATGAATGCCTTACTGCTATGGCTCATGTTAGTGAGAATGGAGATCTGGTGGAAATATGCGCTGCTACCATGTGGAATATCGCGAGGCCGTGTTTAGGTCCCGAAACTCGACGCCTTATCTATAGAAGCATGCAAAAGGTAGGCACAGAAGACGGGAATAAAGCATTGGAGTGAATGCATCTTTCATAATATGAGGTGCCTCTTTTAGGGATGCATCGCAAGAACTATACGTATTTCTGCACAGGCCAGTAATGCCCTGGACCGCTGCCAGTCAAGCCAAATGTCACTACGATTGCACCTTTTTCATCAACTGGCACAATGTGAAGTTGAAGAAGAACTGTTCAAAGCAGCGCAGACAACTATTAACAGGGCGCTTAAAATCGACTGCTGTTGTTGTCCATTTGCCTACCAGAAAAATGAGTTTGCACCAGCCAGCCAGCCTGCTACTAGTGCTTCAGATAACCCAGTACTGGCAACTAGTTGTACTGTGGAAAGTGAATCAAGCCCGACACAGCTTGCGGATTCACGATCTCTAAGTTTGTCGTTTGAACGAATGGCTCAAGCAGTCGCGCCAATAACTCTGGCAGTGGAAGACTCCTGCCCAGTGGATCAGATCCAAAACATTGCGTTTCGTGGCGGGCATGATCAATCAATTTCCAAAATAATTCATGTTGCCGAAGACCTTCGGAGAAGAGCATTCCATCTTTTAGCCGATGATGAGAGCAAGATCTACAGCCGTCAGCTACGTATAGAGTCTCATGGCACAAGCAAGCGAGCGGTTGCTTCTCCGCAGCAAGCCAGGGCTTCTGTTTATAGGAAACCAATGCTGTCCCTGCGGGGGGAAATTATGGTTAAGAAGATTATAGCATCGTACGGTCACTTAGTCAGCCGTGCGCGGGAGCTCGGGGATGATCGAGCCACAGCGAGAGCTGCAACTGCAGTTCTTTCTATGGTCCATGGAACTGAGAAGTGTTTAGATCCATCAGCCTACAACTTCGACCTACACGAGGCGACGCCTCCAGTTGATTTACGCGTACGGCTAAGGCCGCCATTTGAAACTGAGATAGCCGTGCACGTCATCGAGGCTGCATACGCACTGGTACGTCTCTTTCGCACGCAGCGGCGCAGCACAACAGAGGCTTGCCTTCTGTAGGCTTTCATTGCAGCCATCGGTTTTTCGCTCTTCTGTAGGCGCAATGCTGCAGCAAATTGAAGACGTCTGGGTGCTGCGGCAGTGCCGAAGTTAGCCCAGTGGGGCCAGCCTTTGAAGACAGTGATCTTCTTCAGGAAGAGCAGCCTTTGCTTTCCACAGAAAACGGAAGTGGCTCAACTGCGAAGCCGGGCGATAATGCTCTTTCAGAGGAGCAACGACTCTTCAACCTCCTACTATTTGGGGCCAGATTGAGGTATGCACCAAGCCATGCTGCACGCGCAAGTTCCAACTGACAGGCACCGCCAGATGAAAGCAGACTTTGAGTGGGTCTTGAAGGAGCACTTACGGGGTTCACGTAAACTGGCTTTGGTGCAATGGCTGTATCGTGGTGGTTGAAGCAAAAGGTCGGCGTGTTGCACGCAGCGATGCATTTGGGCAAGCGTGGCTCGTCTTCAACGCAGCAGTTCACACTTGGAATATATACAGGAGTTTGCTTTTTAACAGTTCAACAAGAATGCCGGAGATAGGCCGACTGATGCCAGTTTTGAAGGAACTTTTCCAACGGCTTCTGGAGCAGCCGCCGAACACCTGCGACGCTGTCGTGCATACTTTCACGGAATTTTGTTCCCGCTCCGCCCTTGTAAGAACATTAAAATTTCCCGCTACCTCCCAAACAATTGGCACTTCTTTTAAGCCTTTCCTCGGTGTGATGCGTAAGTGGCCAAATGTCAGGCACTTCAGGACTTCGGATTGGTTCAAGAGTTCTGTTCAAAGGCTCCACTCTGGGACATTTCGAGGAGGCGTAAGCTTTTCGGTGCGTTGCTTCAAGACCTCATGCTTCAAGAAATACCACAGCCTGTTCTTTCGCGGCTATTGAAGACGCCTCCCAGTGCAATGCAAGAGACTGCAGGAGCAGACAAGGCATCGAAGGGGAAACCGGCAAAGGGGCAGACTTCAGGAGCGAATGAAAATGCATCGATGCTCAAGCTGACTCCAGATATTTCGGTGCTCCTCCAAATAGAGGTATAGAGTCGATTGTTGTTTTTAGGAGAACCCAGCATCCGTTTGCTTCTGGATGAACAACCCTACCAGCACGCCATCTTGGATGGGCGTCGATTGTTTGCCGCCGCGGAAAGTTTCAAGTCGCAACGTGCATTCCAATTATGTGCTGTTGGTAAATATTCAGAAGGCGATATTGGAAAAAGAAACATCAACGAGGGAGCAACTACTATTGCAGTGCGGAGACTTGTTGTGGTCTGCCACCACCGCCATGGCTACACCCACTTCTGCTGAGCTAGTGGGATCTGTTGAGTTACTGAAGACAGAATTATGGACCCGCCTTGCCGCTGCAGCGCTCTCTGTAAATTTCACAACCATACAAGGACTATCAGTAGCTTATGCCTTCCAAGCGCTTGGGGAAAAGTGCTGTGCAGTACCGTATAAAATTCCTTCCGACTTGAATTATCAACTGCAACTGTGGAGGGGCGTGGCGCATGTTCTGGCCGGACTAGCGATTCTCTCTACAGACTTTACAATGTGAGCAACAACAGCATCGGATCACTTTGGTATTTAAGACTTCAAAACGTAGCACAGTAATCAGCCAATCACGTTGAGAAATAGCCGGAATATTTGCGTTTATAGGGCGGGGAATATGTGGGCAATACGCCACCTACTGCAAGCCTGTGAATATGGGAAGGAAGCTAATTGCGTGCCAATGCTTCTTTTTGCTGCAAAGGCACTGTGGAATGCGGCCGCACCAGTAATGGGAGATGAGAATAATGGCGAACAGGCGTATTTAGCAGTAAAAGCATCTCTGTACACGATCCCCACCAGCTGTCGTCCCGCTGCGACAACCTTGATAACTCGCATGTGTATGGGTCTCCTGTGGTCTCTGCCTTACGGCCGGAAGTGGGATGAACTATTCCGGACAGCCGAAGCTGCAATGCTGCTGGTGCCTAAAGTGCTGCACACTCCTCTAATGAAGCTGCAGATCCTCGCTCTGACGCGTACAGAGACGCCCAATTTGTTTCCTTCAGTATGCAGCCTCGCCAAAAGCGAGCCTTCGAGCGAGGCTGATTTGTTGCTGTGTTTTGCGCGGCTTGCTCAAAAAACTCCCGGCGCTACATCCATGGCAATGGAAGCTTATGAGGGGGCTCTCACTTTATATGAAGTGGACAAGGATCCCCATGGGGTTCTCGTTCACTTGGAAGTGGCAGAGTGGCTCCTTATCATGCGACGCTCCTGGGCGAAGGCCAGTTCACACATTCGGGCTGCGTTGGAACTGCTAAAGAAAGTTGAATGCAAACAAGAAGTAAGCCCCAAAAGTGCAGCTAAAATGAGTTCCACATCCATCTTTGAGGTGTGTCGCTCTGCTTCTGCACCCTCTTGAGTGTGCAGCTGTCGACTGTGAGACCTGCGCAGTGTCGGCTACCAGGGGACTACAAAGGACCAGACAGTGAAGCCCAAACGGACTCAGCGACGAGCTCAACGGGGTTCATAAGTCTTAGTGACACTGTAATTAGACTTGACCACTTACTTCTACTGCAAGCGCAGGCGCTGAAGCTCTTTTATTCTCCAGATACATCAGAGACTGCAGAAGCAATGAAACAAATTGTCAGTCTCTCTTCTGAAATGCTTGAAGCATCCCCGCAATGCCAATCAGAAAGCACGAGCGGGCACGATAGAATAACTAGAGAAGGGGAAACCGATAGCGCCGAATCTTCTGGAGAACATACAGAGGTGAGTTCCTGCTAAAGTATTTGTGGCGGTCCCTAGTCAAAGTGCCTCTTCCGCATCGCTGGACTGCAAAGACCCCGTAAAACATGAGGACAACGCGCATTTCACCACGGGGGAAGGCAAGCGGCGCAACTCTAGGCTCTTCCTCGAGGGGAGCAAGCTTTTATGTATATGTGGGCCTGCGCCATTGCAGCGGGTCACTCGGCGACATGATCCTTGGGCGTCAGCCAGTCTATATGAGCCGATTCGCCTCGTGCGTTTCAGCCGAAGAGACAGTTGCTTAGTTGCTGCAGAAGGAACACCGCTTTATAATTCGAAAATGAGAAGCTCTGGGGAGAAGGGAGGCCTGGGTTCTCTTTTGACATCTCGAGCTTACAAGAATGCTGGGATCCGGGACCTCTTGCTGTGGTCCACAAGCCTCACTCTAGCATTCCGCCTTTTAAATAAGATAGAGGCCCACCTATTTGAGCTTGGACTGGAAACCTGGTCCCTGCGACTCACCCGATTACGCGCAAAGGTTACAGAGGCATTCCTGCTCCTTTCATTACAGTCAAATGTCTCTACCTCTATTGTTAGTGGTTCCGGGAGCATGCATCCAGCTGTGTCTCTCCTTGAGGCATCGTTCAACATACAAATTTTCAGGGGAGCGGTGGCGTGCCGCTTTTTAGATGAAGCGCAGAAATTGCAACCGTTTTTCTCTCCGTCAGCCCTTCGTGCGTGGATAGCGGCCCTTGGCCCAGCAACTGAAGCAGGCGAGGGCTTCCCAACAGCTATGGGGCGGCAAGCCTGTTGCTTGTCCGTCGTGACTCTTCATCGTACATGCTGTCTTCTTTCTATTGGGGAGCTGCTGGTCACCTTAGGAGAGCAGTGCTTGCTGATTGGGGAGGTGGGCATTAGCTCAGTTTTGGGCTGTGCAGCCTCACGTTACTTACCGACTCCGCAGCTTTTGAAAGATTGCAATCCCAACCTTTATGCCCGACAGACAGCCATGCTGGCGACCTCCCGTTTTCGACAGGGAGATGTTGATGGCTCGCTACAGCTGCTCGACACGGTTATAAATTGGACGAACTTTCCCGAGCTTGAGCTTTCAGTGGGCCTCGATGTTGCTGAAGCGCTGTGGGTAGGTTCTGTGTCGCTTAGAAGTGGAGCTCAGAAAAATACCGAGTGCAGGATGAACAGCCAGCTAACTTTGCGACCACAGACTCGACATGAGCTACACACTTCACCGCGTTCAACAATCTCCCGGTGTCAGGCATTGCTATTTGGTGTTTCAAGCTGGGAGTATTTCCGCTGTGCTCCTTTACACAGAAAATACATGTTGCCAGAGGAACCGTATCGAAGGCCATCCCTACGATAAAGCAGATTGAAGCTACTCTGAGCGAGCTCGCCTCCGCCACAGCTACTTCCACTAATTTTGAAAAAAGTGCAACCACCATATCCCGTGGTTCGTCTGCACCATCGGGATCTCAACAAACTCCCATCTCCACTGGGATTCGCATCGAAAAGGGCATCAAAGCAAGTACCTTCTCACATCGAGTCCATCAATCTCGACTTGGCAGAGGAGCTGCCACTGCGGAGGTACCTCAATGGCCGTTAAGTCTCACAGTGTGGAGGCACCGCCTCAAGGGGTTAGAGGCGGACCATTTCTTTTCACTGCACTGCCTTGGTTGGACTGCAGAAGGAGGAAGCTTGCACATTCATTGGAAGCAGACTTTCCTTGAGGCAGTGAATCTGCTGTCCAGTTTGCTCGACCGTACTGAAGAGCTCGGTGTTCCGCTGAAGCCCCTGAGGGTTTGTGCGTTTAACTGTCTCCGTGGAGCTCGTTTCCTTATGGCAGCTATGCGGTTTCTTTGGACAGATGAGCGAAATTTTACAGCGTATCACTGGGAAAGGCGCGAAAGCCCCCTTTCTGTCTCTCCTAACGCAAGGGATTCACCACTCGTGACTCCAACTGACTTGCAAGAATGCTGTGAGGCGCTTCACAGAGTTCTCGCAGTAAGACGCTTCAGTTACCGCAAACACAACTGCTTGGCGGCCTGCTGTACAGTTCAGGAGTTTCTATACTTGACATTTCAGCGAGTTCAGCGCTTTAGATGCCACTGTTCGCGGCGAATGCATGTCGCAGGGACTTGATCTGGAAGCAAAAGCCATTCTGGATTTTGTTGCTTACGGAGACAAGAACTATCTCACTCACCAGTCTGCCTTAGCTTGGGCTGATATGATTGCCCTAGCTAGTGCCCAGTTGCTTTGCTTCCGTCATCAGCTTCAGTTAGTGACCCTGGAATTTTGGAGAGCGGACATACACCAAGTCCTTGACGGATCCCAAAGAGTATACACAGGATATAGAGGTGTTGGGCCCTCCTCGGAAGCTGCCAACTGCAGCCATGCAAAAGTTGCTGAGGGTGAAAGGCGACGCGCGCTGCAACAGTGGCTGTATGAGAGCCAGTACGAAGACGCGCTGTCCTCTTCGCAGATGAAATCTCAGCAACAGTGCCTTGAGCGCGCTGTCCAGGAACTTGAAGGCATGCGAACTGTTGGCGTCTGTCGGCGCCAGACTGAACAGAAATTGAACTGCAGCGAAATTTGGGGCAAGTCCCTTCTTGACGCTCAGTGGGCATGCCAGTGCGCAATGTTGAGACATCATCAGTTGCTTGTACAAGCACGCCAACGAATAATTGCACAGGGGAGAGAACTTCACGATGTAAGAAAACATCATGAACACCGTTGCTCCGTGTGCATGTTCCAGCATGTCCTCACGGCCCAACGCACACACCCGAGTATAGTTCCGGAGCACCTGAATACTCATCACAGGGCTCCCAGCCTGTCAATGTGTATGCAGCTGTGCCCCTGGATAGAGGATGAGATAGAGCCGCATGAGAACCGGGAGCTCTGGATAGAAGATCTCCGAAGCGCTGTTGCTTTGGTACGCCAACACATCAGGAGCCGACAGTGTCGGCTTAGCATCCGCCAGTGCCGTCTCAAAAACACTGTAAAAACGTATGAATCTGGTCCCCATGAACCCCGTTGTTGCGAATTTCGACGCGTACAAGACAGCCCGGCATAATAATTTTCCTTCGCTCAGGCGGACAAGACCCCAAAAGGACAGCAGAGATCATTGAATTATCTGGCTTCTGCACTGGGACGGGATCCTCGAGAGGGTCGCTATTATTGTATTGCCTCGCCTGAGCTAGAGCAAACCTTCCTGTCTTGCGTTGTCAGTGGGCATCTCACTGAAGCCACTTTTCTGGGTGAGGAGCTAATATCCAACATTCTCGGAAACGGAAATTTAGAACAGCTGGATAAAGGCTTCGCTACCATCGCCACTTTGCAGGCAGCCCAGGTCGCTCAGGCTTCAAAACTGCTGCAGCTGCAGTTTACAAATCCACAAATGGCCGAAAGCGTTGTCACACAAGAGCTACGAATTTTGGAGGACTCCTGGAGAGAAGCAGGAGCTGTGCCTCAAACCCAAGTCATCAGGTGGGTCTGCAACTAGGCAAGTGCCCCCATCGGCCTATAGAACGCCTGTTATCAGATATCACAGCGACGAAAGGTTCATCATTCACAATATTTCTCGGTGGAACGAGACAAGGAAGGCGATACACAGTCAGGCTAAACAGGCGAATCAACGCGTTCTGACACACCTTCCTCATTGTGCTACAGGATGCTAGATACCCGGTCCGGCTTCATGCAGATGGCGAACCTTGCAGATTTGACGCCCTTAGCGATTCTGAACTCTTTCCTACCGCGCAATTGTTGCGTAGCATGCCTCCATTGCTCAAGGGGTTTCGTCTTCTTTGCCGCGGCCTGCCCGTCCACGCAGTCAGATGGATCTCTGGCCGCATGGCGTTTCTTTTTGCAGCGGCGCGCACTCCCAGAGTGCTTGTTGCTCAAAAGCGAAGATGCACCTGTAGCTCAGGATCCATTAGGAAACAAAGATATCCCTAAAACTTCGTCTGCATCGTCGTTGATGTATTCTGACAAGGTTTACGCTGTACTGGAAGATCTTTTCGAAGCACTGGCAGCACAGATGCTGTGCTGGTCGTTAGCAACAATGCTAAACCAAGGGCAGTCAGCCATATTCAGCGAACCACGGAACCATCTGTTACTATTGCCTGATATCCGGCTGTCACATTTCCCTTTTGAACGCCTACCGACCTTGAGGAGGCTCTTTGGCTACCGCATAACTAGGGATTTCAGCCTGCACATGTTTGCCCGCCGTATGCAACATCATGAAGCACTCCCAGCTGCTTCACAGCCGAAAAAAACAGTAGCCGAAATGCATACTGGCTTTTCTCGAGAGTCACTGATACTGTTACCAGAGTCTACAACGTATCCGAATCTCCAAAACGTTGGGGATAATGAACACCAGCCTGGAACGGAAGAAGCTCAGTCGGACATGCCATTAGCTGAAGACGAACGCCCAACATCTACAGACTTCGAAAGTCCACAAGCTTCTCTACCAAAAACGGTTATTTCACCTCTCCTTACATCCCTTAACTGTCCTGGCCGTGATTGGCGCCTTACTGTCCTTGCGGAGCTAGCTGGATCCAAAAGGTTTGCATCTACGGATGCAAGCCCTGCTGTTCCAGCGTCAAACAGCTTTGTTCCCGAACTGCTTTGCTCTAAATCACCCCAGGTTGCCTGGATTCCGTCGCTTGAACAACTTGTACTGAGTTGTGAAGACCTCAATTATGTGTTTGCTGGGATGAATTTGACGCATATATCTTTGCTTGGCTTGGTACCGATGAGGCGACAATGCCCACACTTGGAAAGTGTGGCACCCTCAGGCTGCTTCCCAGATTCTTCCCTTTACTGCCAAGGGCAAAAAGTGCTAGGACTTTCCAAGGGAACCGAAAGTATTCTCATGCTCAGTATTAGAGGTGAGGACGGGCGCCTGCTAATATGCTTAGGGCTCAAGAGCTTTGCCAAAAAAAACAGTTTAGCCTGCAAGACATATATTCCCTGCATGCGGTTATACGGCTGACTTTTGTAGTTGTACACACGCACTTGCGCTTTTTCATCTCGTTAGGTGTGGGGACGATTGCTGCTGTAGACGAAATCCTCACTGATCAACAAAAAGTTGAGCTAGCCAAGAGATTTTTAGCTGAGGTGGCCGGTGCCCAGACGCAAATTTGTTCTGCAGTGTAAGTCGAATAGAAGGCGCAGGCCTTCTCACGGCATCAACATAGAGTTGATCGAAGACTGGTGATCGATGCAAATAGAAGACCAACTTGCCTCCCTCCCAGCTACAGAGTTGTTAGTACGGGAATAGAAAACAATTTATTATTTAGGGGGAAGCTGATTGTCCGAAAATATGGCTGCCTGCGCTGTGCAGAGAGTCACTCACGAGTTCACCCGTAGAAGGGGGACGGGGACGCTTATCCACGAAGCGGCACTTGCAGAACAAGGTGGAGCAAGGGGTGCATGAGCATTTCGCCTCACTGGAGTTTGGCGATTACACGCCCGAAACTGAGGGCTCAGACAAGGAAGGTCTGGCCAGAGGGATGCGCATATATGGACTTCCGTGGATCGGTCGCTTAGCATCTTCCAAAAATGCTTCGAAGGCGGAGCTTCTCAAGGCTCCCTCACAACGGGGTCGAAAATAATTTACGGACTTCCTGCGTAGCAGAGCTGCGCCTGGGTACAAAACTGTCAGTTTTGTAAAGTGATGACGAAGCCTTGCAACATAAAGCCATTAGCCATTTTTTTTTAAGGAAAAGTTTATACCATGCTGAATGGCAGCACTGCGTTGCCCTTTGTTTTCACCATGGATTTACTAGGACGGCAAAGAGATCGGAGATACGTTCATGAAGGTGCGTGCACTGGTACTTTTAATGTGCACAATGAGTGACCAGCACCAAGCTAGAGATTGTGGCCATCTCTGGGGCTTTTAAGCAAATTAATTCAACTACTTATGGATGGCCTCTAGGCCTAAGTACGAACGGAACTCACATAACATATACTTAAAACCCTTAGCTTTCAGTTTATTAAAAAAGTGTGTCACTCGAAATTACAGAACTACCTTAGGAGGATAGTTCAAAATCGCCTTTCTACACCTTAGGAGGATAGTTCAAAATCGCCTTTCTACAGGAGAGTCAGCTCGTCTCTGTCAGGCGCGGGTGCTACCCTACCGACCTATCTCAGCGCTCGGCGCTGCGGTCGATCCGAGGGCAAGACCGACTCTTTCGGCCTAAACTCTGCTGCTAAACATACCAATATCTAGTCTAATTATAAACTTATATCCTTAATTGAATTTACAGAGCCGCGCGTGACCTAACTAGGTCACTTATCACCCATGCGCCAATGCGCATGGTGCTTGCGACGGTACTGCTGCTCAGCCTAGTCCCTAGTTACTGTTACACCTCTAATACGCTTCTAATCCTACTAATATTATCGAATTCTATCAATAGCTGACCTTAGACAACCTCAGGTTCTTATAGGTTATTGTGCTAGCTAGTTGCCATAATCGTGGGCCATGTAGTGCCTGTGCACTACATAGAGCCTCGCTTTGGATCACGGCGTTTATCTTTGCTGTTGCACATCCCCACCACCTACATTTTGTAATTCGTGACAAATATTAATTAAAACTACTTAACAGTGTTCTTTGCACAGTAGAATTCCTTGGGGGCCCGTAGGCCGCCTCGTGATGCACGGGAGGACAGCCCTCAAGCCTGCAACAGCATGGCAGCTTTCACTGGGTTCTCCGCGAATCTTAAAGTAGCCCCTTTATAGTTTTGCATGCATTACTTAGCTGCGCTTGATTGCATATTTCCTCTACCGTTAAGGGAACGAATGCAAGTATGGACTTCTCCGGTTTATAGAACGTTGTGGGGGCCCCCCTTGCCAGGGCCCCCAACGGTGGCAGTCGTCTGAATTGCCGGATTTACCGCTGGAGAGGACTTCTGCAGAGATGGTGTAGATGGCACTGGCATCTCAGTACAGGGAACAAGGGGCTAGATCCAGCTCGAAATGTGGGGGCTCGTCAGGTGCCGCACTTACTCGGGTCGACTGCAGCACGTGCAACGGGGGCATACAAAGCGGCGTGTGATACTGTTTCTTGCGGTTCTTGTGGACCTATGCATTGACGTCTCGGCTTCCACTATCCGCCGTCTTTCTCCCTCGACCAATATTGACCCCCCTTTCGCATCGTTTGTCGGAGGCGCTTCGTCTTGGCCCTCATTGAAAACAGCATTCCTGGTGCACGCCAGTAGCAACAAAAGCCCAGGCAGAACAAGCATCCCATGGACGTCTCTGCAACTTCAGTGTACCTGCCGCAGGCAAATGGGTGGGCAAGCAGTTCTTCGTAATCCACGCCTCGAAGGGCTCATCAAAGCCTACCGGATTCCGTGGACCAGTATTGGAGCAGGCAGTCACAAGGCGAAACATTCCACACTAGAAATTCCATGGACACACCTGAGAAATTCTCCTGTGGACGCATCCAACTATTTAGGCCCCCTGGCCCTGGTCATGAGGGCACATGTCCATCGATCCCATAGCAGATTGGGGAGGCCGCAGTCCCACAGAAAAGCCCTCTTACGGAACCTTGCTACCCAGGCAAGCTCCAATATCCACATTTTCTCCTAATGTTTGAGCCCTTCCTTGTGTGGGACGCATTTTTTGGTGCTTAACACTTTTCACTGCACCACAGGTGGCGGCTGAGCATCCCTTAGCAGCCGAACATAGTAATGCCACCACGATGTACGTGATCTTTAGCCTGTTTGTCGTGCTTGAAGAATCCTTTATTTTGCGTGCAGTTAATAAGACATGGCAGCATCATAACGACTGCGGCCAAGGGCAAGGAGCTACGTCGCGTGATTGACTCAAAAATCGTTCTGGCAAAGAAGGGGGGGCTTCACAATTACCGCCAGGCACTCGGGTTTTTTTACGACAAGAAGCTCACAAGGAGCCTATTTCAACAAGTAAGTAACAAACACGTGGTAGTTATTTGTGTTGACAGTCAGGCGCACTCTCTGATGTTGTAGAACTCCGTGCTTTTGAGATTTCTGTAGCCGTGGAATGTGCAGATGTAGCAGAAACTGTAAAATCTCAATTTGAATAGGCAGCTCGACTCAACGCTGGCGATATAGAAATAGCGCAGCATCGTCCTTCTCTGTAGAGCCAAAGTCTCCTCCTGCGGGTTGTGTGTGGTACATAGGCCCCGACGCGGTTTGCGCGAAGAAACAACGGATTCTGCAGATGCACGCGACTGCCATTTCCCCGTTTAGGTGATGCGGCCAAGATATGCAGAGTGGAACTTCTTGACTAGTTACTCCTCAACCGCAAACCAAATTCTTATGCATTTTTCAGGAAAAACTAGACATCAGAGGCCAGTCTATAGAAGCTGTAGGCGATGCCGTCAAACAATACGGAACAACTTTGTTGCATGAGTTGTCCACCACTCTGTTAGAGAGCCTTGAGAGCCCTTGGTGTGGAGTTTCCACAGCGGTAGTTTTGTCGAGTTGGACTCGAATAATTACTTTCACATGCTGGTACTTAAAGAGACTTCCGGGCAACTGTACCCCTTGGCTCGCTGACCAATCCTTACACTTGAGACGCGAAGTTGTGGAGTTGGTGGGGGCAAACCCACCACTCTTCCTGTTGGGGGTTGGGCGCGCTGCGGTGACATCCATTGCTGCTGGTGCCTGTGGGCACGCCTGGGGATGGGGAAGCGCATTTAAAGTAAGGGAAATGAACCCAAAGCTCACGGGGCTGCACGGCCCGCCCCCGGCGGCCTCCCGCCGGTCCGGGTTTGCTGCTTCCCGTGATAGCAGAGTCGCGCTCTTAGGAGATTTTTTGATTTGGACCTTGTTGGTGTTTGATTATAAAGCTTGTTACACAGTTTTGGACGACACACACATCGCTTTCTTACAATTGACTCTATGAGCACACCGTCCGCCGGACCCAGTTTGCTGCGAGCAGCAAGAGCTGCATGTTGCTTCCTGGCGAAAGGAATTGCTGCACTTCCGACTAGATGAATTTTAAAATTGGCAGCGAATACTTACTAACTTCTTCATTTTCGAAGTTTCATTGACTTGGTGTGGCGGCCTCGCGTCCGCGACTGGTTCTCGGCGGTCTCCAATCAGCACCGATCGGTGGCAATGATTCTACGTGTTATTGCCCCAGCAGAATCGCAGCCCTCTGCGTTACATTGAATCGCCTTTTAATTTGCCGGCTAGTCATTTTTTCAATCTGCCCTTCTTGAACCGCTGTCGAATTGGTCATATTTGGTTTCCCGGGGCCAACAGGCTCAACCCATGGTTTCTGCCCCAGCCCTGCGACATAAAGCTGAAAGCCATACCCGTTGAATCAAACGGAGTTGTCGGTAGCGGAAACAGAGGGGACTGCAACGAGAGCGTGAAAATGGCTGTACTGCCGGAGCTAAAGTCGGATCGGCTGCGCATGCAACTGAGTACAGTCGGCGAAAGGTTTGCAGGCTTCAAGACCTCTATTGCAGATGACTCGCGCAAGAGGAAGCAAGTAGATGAACAGAGATACCAGGCAAGTCTTCGTTTGCTATGATTTTGCTGGAGTGCCTATACTGAGCAACAGTACAATGCACCAGCGCAGTGATGCATTCCGCATGGTGCTCTTAGAGTTATAATATAACTCGCTCCACCATTTTTTGCCGTTTCCACGGACAGGAAATCAAAGATTCGATATTAGCTGTGGAAAGAACCCTTAATCAGGAGATAAAGAGGAGAGTCGATGCTAACAAGACACTTCAACAGATATCCGAGCAAATGGCGAATGAAATGCTTGACAGGCTACAGCTACGGATTGTAAAGTACATAGAGAGCCTTACGGTAGGCCCCTTAGATTATTCATGTTTCTTAATCTTAGTCTACGCATACATTGCCGATGTTGCCGCAGGGAGCACCTAATTCGTAACAGTTGCAGAAATATGCAGCGCCCGAATGCCATTAGATATGCTTCAATGCACACCCTGAATACCTCGTGGAGTTTTCTCATCCGGCCGTACATCAAGAGCGCTTGTGCGTATGCACTCAGGTATCGATGGACATGCTGATAACACGCTGCGAGAGTTTGGAAAAGGGGTTGGCACAAATGAAGGGAGATCTACCCAGCAAGCTTGCGGTGGGGCGGAGCACCATGTTCGGGGAATACCGTTTCGCATGCACTGTTGCGTATACTTATTAACTTAGTTAGAAGTTACGTCTCCCATTGATAGATGGCTGTATCCTGTAGTGGCTTCCTGTGCTTTTGTTGGCTGCAGCAAGACTTCGCAACCCTCCAGCGTGAAGCAAACGCCCTTCGTCAGGCATTTGCAGCTGAGACGAAGAATAAGAATGAACGTGAAAGTCTTGCATGCAAAAAGCTGGGAGAGCTCCAGCTTCTTGTTGACTCCAAGTTTGAGGCTGAGATCGCAGTTAGACAGGAACAGCTGAATCTCATAAAGAGAGAGGTTGAGAGGCTGGTCAAGTAAGTGCATGCTCATCCAAAACCAGCTATTGCACAAGATTGTCATCGTCTATCTTTTGTGAGTGAATGGGGACTGCAGTTCCTCGTGAATACCTTGTATAGGAAAGCGTCCATTTCATGCACTGCTGCAGTGATATTTACAATGCAGAGGGCCTGGCTCTTACATGACGCTAAGGATTGATGCACAGGTTGAGGGAACTGACGACCTCTGGCACCACTCGTTGTGTGCGCTTTGACGTGCTGCACTATCTGCTTGTAATTAGGGGGGACGAAGCTCACGAGCAATTCCACGCGTTTATTATGGAGGAGTTGATGGCCCTTAAGAACGGATTGGCTTTAGCCACGCAGGCACGAGAACAGTCAGATGACGAGATTATACAGGTACAGGATCCATTGGATTTTGCGTTGCGAAGGTGCCTAGCTAGTGTGCCCACAGGAGAGCAATGCCGCGTAACACCGTTAGCATCCGGTTGAAATAGGGGAATTAGTATTCTCTAAATGAGCACAAGGAGGGATTTAGGAACTAATAAAAGTAAATACCAGGGAATTGACAAATTATGGGCCCGTTAGGGCGGCGATATTCTGCATGAGTTGCTTTTATTTGATTTCCCTGCGTACTGTCCTCAAGTTGCAACCTATGCTGTTTCTGCTCGTTTTATATCAGGCCATCAATCAGTACACCACAGCCCTTCAGAAGGGGCTGCGGACAATTAACGCCTTGTAGTTGCCGAAGCTTTACTGCTTACGGTCCAGGTTAGCTCACATCCATCCTTGAGGGACGTGGGAGAGCATATGTTTAAACTGGCTCCTGCAAGTATGTCGTAGATTCGTGCTCCCTCCTGAGACATCATGCGGAGCCTCACTGTTCGGAAACATAGTTGACTGGTAAGCAGCTGTGGAGCTTTTTCAGTAGGTGGTACTTTTGTGGGGGGAGCGGGAGAGGGGAGGAACAGCTTGTTGTTTTGTGCATTGGCACGTACTCACTGGCAGAGAGCCGGAAACTTTTTTGTTTTTAGATGAATTTTTAACTCGCTTTTATGCCTGTGCATTGGGAAGACTGCAACCGCGGATAGAAGAGCACCTGTTGTATCCACAAGAACTTCGATACAAGGCGCTGAGTTATATCAATGGATAGACAGAGTCCTCTTCCGTGTAGTGAAGGAAACACGGGAGGGCATGCTTTTGCCAGAATGACCACTGTTAAGGGCGTACGAAGGCGGCGACCCGACGGTCACAATGGTTCGCTGGTCTGGAACATCTAAAATTTGTTTTGTACTCCATGCAGACCTGAGAAGATGCGGAACTATAATGGGAACAGCCAGCTTGGGACAACAACAGAAAAATTGACCAAGCTCCTTCTGTTCTCTATGCACCTTGTGATTTTGTGTGTTCCGTCCGCGAAGTTTGGGCCTACGGGGGCTCTGCGGAAGCAGTGAGGGAAACACCGGGAAAATAGCTCACTTTACAGCCTTCTCGGTATATATGGTTGTCACAGAATCCTAAACGGGAAAGAAAAACAAATAGTGGAATCGACATATTTGCCAGCTGGGTGCGACCGGCCGACGCTCACGGCTCAAGCCAAGCAGAAAGTCGAACTAGAGTTTAATTTTTGCACAGTTCCAGTGTTCCACTGTTTTCACAGCTGAGTAAGAAAACTAGTTGTTCTTCCAGGAAATTCCACCCACAAGGAAGTAGTTTAGCCGAAAATAGCCTGCAAGCAAGTGCTGGTGGACTCTGGATTCTGCCTG
The DNA here is from genome assembly GCA_904066245.1 of Eimeria sp. OTU-Y. NCBI lineage: Eukaryota > Apicomplexa > Conoidasida > Eucoccidiorida > Eimeriidae > Eimeria > Eimeria sp. OTU-Y. The sequence continues at coordinate 28,435 of CAJFCZ010000011.1, forward strand.
GTACGACGGCTGTGTGGCTTGCAACGCTAGTATGTGCAGAATAAACTTCTACATTCTTCCAGTCCCTACAAATCATTCAGATTCAAGTTTTGTGAAATCACAGCTAATAACACTCCTCAGTTTTAGCCTTTGCATCTTGTTTCCGTCCGCTTCATCTCACGTGGGCCACCGACCACTGTCGAGGGCAGCCGACCACAAGGAACAAAGTTGCCTTTAACCGCACAAGATGGCTACAACCACTTATCCTTCTCCCTATCCGGCGTACACGGAGACATATCTTACGCCGGAAGGATACATTCAAGGTGAATTTCCGTTGGCAAGTCGCTGTGCCCGCTGCAGTGAAGCAGTTGGACGGACGCAGGGGACCGGCCTTGCAACTCCTGATGCCCCTATTCCAGTGTCTGAATCCTGTTTAGTTTGCTATGGCAAGCCATGAAAAGTCGTGGGGTGCCCTTATATCGCCAAAAATTGAAATCGATGTTCAGTGGCTGGCGGCGGCACCACCACGTAGTTGTGTATAGGGCCTCTCTTCCCATGCTGTAGAATCACTACATCCTATTTCACCTTAACGCCATACTGTGTAATATGTGCGTGGAGTCTCATGTGAGCTCTTTCTCAATTCTCTTTCCTTTTGTTCAGGGGATGGCAGCGTGAACGACATGGCGTACTACGCTGGAGGCCCAGACCCGTTGCAGCCCTGCGCACCTTCTGCAGCTCATCAGATCCACCACAGCGATGCAGTTGAAGTTCATCAGTTTGATCCCATGCCAGCCTACAATTACGTTCCCACAACATCCCCCCCCCTCTACGAGCCCGCCGCCGGAAGCCTGGGCATCAGTTCCCAAGATCCAAAAATGCAAACTTTCTGTCATGCTTTCGGCAATGACTTCTCCTTTTACAACACCACAGCGAATAGCGGGATGCCCCAAGGCTACCATATCGCCATGCAGGGATTTCCAGAGTCAGTGGAAGCTCGGGCAGCAATAAAAAAAGAAATACCTACGCCACCATCCATGCTGCAACAGGTGCAACAAGATGCCCAACAAGCCAAAAAGAACAAAAGGAGATCAATAGGCTGTTGCTGAAACAGCAACCCGAAGCATGAGTCCACTAAGATTTCCCGCTTGCTAAAGGATAGACTGCTAATTAGGAAGTGATGCGAGGGGAACCAACTCTTCAGTCGGCGCCCACACGCCTGCTTTTCTGTACAGATGTTTGTGGTATTTAAATCAAAGTCGAGCGAGCTTTACGGGTTATCTTACCACAGCCGCCACACATAACGGGATGGCTGAGGCAGCTTCCTTTTTTTTCCAAATGCCCAAAATTCGAATATCGACAGGCTTTGGGGATTTTAAACGATGTCCACATTTCGAAGTTGCACATTCCACTTATTAAGGCGCATTTATTAGCTTGAAAAAGGAAAGGGATCTCTTTAGAGCCCGATTACCTTCGGAACAGCACAGTAGCTACAGCTGATCCCTAGGTTTCCGAGTATCATCCCTTCCTCAAGCCGTAGCGGGCCAGCTTGCTATCTTTGCTCCCGTTTGTATTACTGCCGCAGCTGCTGCGTTTGTTTCCGCAGCTGGTTCTGCGTTTGTCTCAGTATGTTCGGGAAACCAAACACAAACAGCACAACAGCAACTTTATGAATATGGGAACTCGTTTCTGCCCTGGCGTGTCGATGCTGTGTTGAGTAACGCCAAAAATCATATTACCCCGCACACCTAGAGCGCTCCACTGGCTACGCAAGAGCTGCTTGCGGTGGGGCATTTGCACCGGCTTCGCTGTTCATGAGTAAGAAACGCTGCCAAAGCAGGCGGAGGCTTGTACGAAAGACCGACAACTGTTTGCAAAGTTTGGTACTCGAGTACATCGAAGACGGTAGAAATGTGAGATGCAAAGAAACAACCCTCGCGGCTCAGACGTCTTCACAAACGTAAAGCTGCTTCAAAGCATGCCACTTCCTCGTCTGTGCCGCAGCAGAAAGCCGTGCGGTGGTCCATTTTTTCGAGGGCCTGAAAACAGAAAGCATTCAACAGAGCCACGCCTTTGGCACCTACCTGGCCACACTGCCGGAGTACAGATGCATATGGAGCATTGTAGTCCAGGCCGACGAGCAGCCCTCGCTTGCAGACATAACTGGAATCTCGTGTCCTCACCACATCAAGGGCAGAGCACTTCCCATTGCTAGAACGCCCCCCCGCTGCCTCCACTAGGAAAGCAATGGGCGCCACTTCATACGCTAGACGAAGCTTCGCTGGTGCCCCATTGCTCGCGGGGTTGCAGAAGACACCCTGACCCTTTACAAATAACTGATACACATCGGGACCGAGCCCCCCTAGCAACAGATAAGATGACAACAAGAAAAATACATCCTAGTTGAAGTTGCCCCAGGAGCGCCGTTGAAGGGAGCACTGGATTAATCCGTCTTGGCTTCTGAAGTCATACGTTTCAGCGCCCAGCAGAAAAACAGCAAAGGCGCGACAGTAGATGCTCACCTGTGTATCTAAGTGTGTATCTCTTCTCCATCCACTGTTGCACCATTTTGCTGTACGCTGGAAGGTCCTGGGCAGCCCTCAGATTAGCAGGGGAGAAAATTTTCGCTCCTTCCTTCTGGATGCTGCAAGGACCCCTCAGGACAACAGCAGCCCCAGACTGTGGGTCTAGCTGAAGGTCAAACGTCGAGCCGTTAACAGAAAGAAGGGCAGTCGTCCTTGGTCCATAGATGACCAGAAGCGCCGCGACAAGCTGACGTCCTGGGATAGGCAGGCATTCCGCAATGGTCCAACAATCGACGGCACGCACCTTATTGTGAAGCACTCGCTCTTACTATTGAGAGCTTTAAAATCCTGTGATTTTAAAAACCAGTTGTGCTTGTGCTCAGGATGTGAGGGTAAACTAGTGTGAACAGCGAGCGTACGAGGACGACTACTGACTTGCAGAGACATTCCCCCACCTGTGGCGCCGATAAGTGTGGATGCCCCCTTCCACTGTAGTCCTTTTTGCCCAATCTGCCAAATTCCAAAAATTGATGCGACGCTCCAGTTGCAGTCAATTATGCTGCTCCCATCCAGAGGGTCCCAGCAAACGACAAGGGTGCCTCCGGGATTAACTTCCTGAGGAGCAAACGAAAACGAACAGTGGGAAGTCACGTAGAGAAAGCCATTGCAAGGCGTGCCCTTACGCCCATTAGTTAGAGAGGAGTGTGCCAGACATTCCAAATATTTCGAAGCAGCCTAACTACTACCAGACAGGAACGGATACAGCTGAGCAGTGAACGGGTGTAGGGTGCAGCATTTACCTCCAGATTTGTCTCTTCTTCACTGCTTATGGCCCTCACGAATGAGCACCTCTTGGCCCAATTTCTTAGCTGACGCTCCGCTAGCAGATCCACGGATAGTTGCTCATCCCCAAAGCTGTTGCTGGTGCCGGACTTCGTGACCTTCGTGCTTCGCAGGGCTTCGCTTATGCTGGCTATGAAGTTCAGCGGTACGCGTATTAGATGTGCAGGCACAAGACGCAGATACGCACTTAAACGGTACATGGAACAACTGCTGAAGAACATTCCGCATACGCATCCCTTCCCTGGAAGGACAAGAGAAGCTGCATACGGCTGTGCTGGGGCACCCAAGGAATTCCCCGACCACCTCTACAGATTTGCACCCCCACGAATTATGAATGAAGCCGTAATCGTACCGCATTCTTTGAAAAGCGTCGGAAGGGCTGATCTTAGGTCGGCGTTTGTGGACAACTTGTCTAGGAGTTCTTCAACGGTTAGCCCACAAAATTCCGCCATTTTCCCCGTTATTTTCACTGTAGCTTCTGAAAAAAGGCAATGGGAACCAAAATTTCCCCCAGAAACACCCTCTTCAATAGAGCAGCACCACAGGGCGGCACTGCTCGTTGCCCTAAGTGATCCGTGTGCTCAGCTTTCTGTGATTGAGAACCAGCGATATTAAGTGATATTACAGCAAAAAACATTCAAAGTGTCACATTACATGCTCCTGAGGGCGCTTTCGCGAAAATGTGGGGGCCCTACTCCGAACCGAAGACACAGGCTGCGCCTTATCCACACCCGCTTTCCTTGTGTTCCTCCTTGAAACCGGTACAAAAACGAAACAATGTATAAAAGCTTTATGTAGTTGGAAGTACAGTAAACAATATATGTTAAAGGGGTGAAGCTTCGCTTCCCTTGAACATATTCTGCGTCGTCCGCGTAACACTGGAGGGGCCCCAGGCTTCATTCTCACTGGGACTCAGGTCAAGCTGTGTGTTCAATGAAAAGCAATATTAGCACTCCCCACATAGTCGAAGATGAATTTAGCTCCAAGTGTGGAGCGTGAGGGCAAAATGGTCCCTCTTGGAGAGTTACGTGAGAGTCTCCGACAGGTGTTGGAAAGCACTCAGCAAGCAGACAGACCCTGGCTTCGGTGGCCAACAAATTGGGAAGGTCTACAAGAATCTGATGAGCACCGACTGTTGAGGGAATACTTGACAAGCCCCTGCGTCCATAGGGAAAAGCTTGAAGAAGTACGTTCACTACAGTCAGTAGTGGATATAGAATCGCTGGCCGCTGGAGTTTTCCTGTTGTGCTGGGAACACGCAGTGAAGCAACAAAGTAGATATCGTTAGTTCTGTGTTATACTGACCACTTACTTCCCCCAGCAACTTCTCCCAGGGGCTCCCGTTGCGGCGAATTTCAATTGGCGCAGTTGCTATGCATATAACATATGAACACCCAAAGGGATACACCTGCCAAACATTCCCCTGTTAACTCCATGCACTCATTCACGCTCTTCTTACCTTCAGGTTAGACGGCAGTTCATTAAGGCAGCCAGTGCCAAGGGTATCGCCCAGGACGGAGTGGCGGCTTTCTTGGAAGGTGGAACAACCGATGAGTGGATGCTTTATTCTTGTCAGTTCTTCGCAGTATCACTGTTAATACATTATATTGATCATATGTTAGCCATTTTCATTCGGCACCGCTCGCTAACAATTACGCTTCTCTTCTCTGCGTCTATAGGTCATATTGATGGAAGTGAAAGGCTTTGCTGTTGCATACGGAACTAGTAACAAAGTTGTCTTGGTTTTTCTCAGCTGACTGCAACAAGGCGCCCTTTAGACAGGAGGCATTTTTTCAGTATTTGATTGGAATAAATGAGCCTGACATTCATGCTGCATACATTTTGGCCTCTGATGAGATTCTGCTGTTTACGCCCAAAATCCCTGAAGACGCCCTAAGGTGATTCTCTCCCTGTTGAACGCTGACCTTAAGCCAGCAGGGAATAATGCAGACGTGACTAATTCGCTCCCAAGCGTGATATGCTTCGCTTTCAATGTTTTCTCAGGTTCATGGGTCCTCCAAAGGACCCCAGCTATTACAGCAATAAATATGCAGTGACAGAGGTTGTTGAGGTGAAAGAGCTTAAGGACGTGGAGAAAGAGCTACTGGTATCAAATACAGCTATGTATGACGCACAGCTTCTCACTACAGCTAGACTAGTCCGCACTTCTGTCTAGTTGGTTACGATTAGGAGCGGTAAACAAGCACTAACGGAAGAGGGTGAAGCAAGCAGCAACGGCCAAACTCCTCTTCCGATACAGCATCAAGGTATGCGGATCTACTGTTGCAGCGACGAGGTGTGCACACGCTGCATGTGCTGAAAGGGGTGAACTCCGACAGTGGGCGGCCTGTGGGACCTCCGAAGGCCCTCAGCAGTTTTTCTTCCTTTTCTGTTGACGACACGGCCCTCTACGATATACTTGTGGATTGCAGGCTCCGCAAGGTAACTGCTGGATGATTGTTCGCTACTCATGAAGTACCCCTGCTTGACCGTCCTTCTTCTGTGCTTCACGGTTCTCCTCCTGTGTTCCATCTAATATTGTGTAATGCTTTGTGACAACAATCCGGAGTTTGGGGAATAGAGTATTCTGTGCCTTGTCTAGGGTGGAAGGTCGTGTGGCAAGTGCACTTGCTCAGGGATTGTGAACTGAGGCCTTGCAGTTTGAGGCTGTCTCTATTGTTACGGATGTGGTGGGCTGCCTCTTCTGTTAACCATGTGGTTTGTCTTGCCGCATTGCTTGGGCTTAATGCGCTGTAAGCAGTGTAGGAGAACAAGGTTATCTGTTTTCTATGCAGACACCTCTGGAGGCCGATTTCTTGGCCGCTGCCTGTCTTTGTTCTTCCCAAGCCCACTGCTTTGTGGCTAGGCATGTTCGGTCTGGAATGGTGGAGGGTCAGGCAGAAGCTCTCTTTAAGGCCTACGTTGGGTTCGTCGGGGGTGCTCGGCATGTAGCATATGACTGTATTTGCTGGTGGGTGCACGATTAGCCCATGGAGCCTGTCTATCGATTATTCACATTCCCACCCACATACTTTTGTAAATTCCAATATCCAGGCTTGACGTTTTTAGTTCATAAAATGTGGGAAGCTGTATCTAAGCCGGAATTTGCAGTGCAGGCAGTAGCGCGTGTTCTTCTCTGCATTGCTGTTCCAAGCATGTTTCGCCACATGAACGTTAACAGTGATGTTGTCTCTTCACAAACTGTGAGGATTTACTCCTTTATTCGTGCTGTCCCTTTGTTGTTCTCGGAGTGCTGGGCTCAACGCATCAATCCTTCACTACGGCCACGCGGGCCGTCCTAACGACGCAGCAATTGGAAGCAATGATTTACTGCTCTTCGATATGGTAGGCGAAGTGTCCGCTTTGCCTTCGCAGATTGCAGAAGGATACAATCAGCAAACGGATAGAAGCATATGCACAGCAGCATGCCCATGAGCAAAACAGTGAAATGTGTGTGTCCCCTTCTTGCTTGCTGTACTATGCGTTTCTTGGGGCTTACCCCCTCCCAGGGTGGAGATTTCAACGGCTATGCCACAGACATTACCTTCACGTATCCCTCGAGCGGGGTTTTCACAGAAACCCAAAAAGCAATATACGAGGCTGTACTGGACGCACAGCTATCTGTCATTGAACGCATGCGGCCTGGCGTTGAGTGGACAGAACTTCATCGACTGGCCGAACGCACTATTCTCAAACATTTGAAGGTAGGGAGATATAGCTAACACTACGGTTGCTTGCTTTCTACCGTTGCGCCAAGGTTAAGGCCTAAAGGCGCTGTTGCTCGTGGTGCTGGAGCAGCTCCTGCACGTTTTCTTGGCGCTGTCATGTATATTTTCTTGGCTGTTCTTGGTACACTTTCCCAAGCCGCAAAAATGTTGTGCATTTGTGTGCGTTCGTGCCGCCATGTGCTGGCAAACGATAAACATGAAATTGAAGCGCGCGACTGGCTTCAGTGCTCTCCGGTGTTCCTTTGATTTTCTACACAAATACTCCAGGCTTTAGGACTTCTTGTCGGATCTCTGGAAGACTGTGTGACTGCTAATATCGGGTCTGTCTTCATGCCACATGGGCTAGGCCATTTTTTAGGGATGGACACTCATGATGTTGGAGGCTTCACGCCCTCTTCTCCCCCAAGTGACCTTCCAGGCCTCCGCTACCTCCGCACCACCAGGACCCTTGAGGAGGGCATGTGCATTACAGTTGAACCAGGTCAGCTGTTGTAGAGCAGGGTGGCGAGGACACAAGTTTAGCTCTCTACGCCTTCCGTCCTGGTTGGCATAAACAGGCACACTATTCTGGCAGGTGTAATGAGAAGGGAATCTCCACTTCCTCTAAGGCCTTCAGATCCATTTGTTCTTATTTCATTGTAAACCAGGGTGTTACTTCGTTGACAACTTGTTAAAGAAAGCAGCCTCTAACCCTTATCAGGCCCAGTGAGTAAAGCAGCCAGCAAACACTGGGAATCGGTATTTGCATAGCTTCATAGAGACATTGATGGATGCAACTTTGCAACTGTGTTGCATTGTAAATGCATCATGTCAGTGTTTATGTGGGTCTCTGCTTTCCCCTGACATCGGCAGCTTGTTGAATTTCACCGTCATCGATAAGTACAGGTCCGTGGGGGGTGTGCGGCTGGAAGACGATGTCCTGATTACGAAGAACGGCGTGCGCAACCTGACGGTTCGTTGGTTCTTCAACTGCGATCCACAGTGTTGTTACGCCGTTCCTTATTATCTTCGCTTGCAGTGGTAGAGGCTTTAGGAAGCCAGAACCACCCCACGAGGGCGTGATCAGATCAGTGTCTTGAGTTAATAGGCAGAAAATGGTAAGATCTCTGTTCTTCTTTTTCAGGTTGTACCTCGGTCAGTGGATAGAGTTGAGGAGCTTCTCCGTCTAGGTGTCATGCCACCAGGGCAGCGTTCGTGATGTTGTGTAACCCGAGCCCCAACGGGCTTGTTCTTCCTAGTACAGCTATACGCGAACCGATAATGGGTATTCGCGCACTTATGACTCGGCTTTTTCTCACCCATGCTGCTGTGGGAGTCGAAAACATCAATAACAGCACGGCTTGACCGATGTACTTGAAATGCGCATAGGCTGTTCAGTCTTTTTTAACAATGCCTTCGTGAACAACACTACGTGTTGTTCACGACGGAATTATGAAAGGTGAATGGCCATTAAAATCCATCCACCTCTTTGCTAAACTGACTGGTGGAAGTTTTACCCTAAACTGCGACGCCGGAGTTATTGGACATTTCTGTAGTGGATGACAGGGCACGGCAGTTGAGGCCCTCGTTGCTACAGCAGCAAAGAGCCATGAGGCGCAGTCTTCCTCTTTCCAATGAAGCAACATCTAGTTTATCTACAACCGATAGGTACATGACTCTCGAGTCCTCCACACAATTGCACATTGAACCCCTTGCCAATGCGATGCACTGACTACATGGTATGCGTGGCTGGCTCACGTGGAAGCAACAACAACAATGACTGTCCGCTACTCCGTAAGAGTAGGCACTTCTTCTGTCTTGTGTGAGCGGCCACCACAGCCGCACATAGAGCGCCAGAATCCAGGATGCTGGTCCTGTATAAGCATGACAGAAGGCGCGCAAACAAGCAAGGGCATTTTCCCCCTGAATGGTGCCGGAGTGAGATCTACAATGGCTGCATATACAAGCAGATTCGCTCCTTACCAGTCCGGGCGCATCGTCATTCATTACTATGATTTCAGGCTGCACACAGACGGGCACAGAACATTAAAAGAATCGTTTGTGAGACCCCTTTGACTTGACCATGGGTCTAATATGGGCAAGCAACCCAGAACTCGTGTATGGCTAATCCTGGCTGGGTGCAGAACTGAAAGCGCATAATCATATCACTAACTACCGCCTTTAAGTTTCTTGTTACGAACAACCAGCAGTTTCATCCTGTAGCGAAGCTACTCCCGGTGGAAACGCAAGAGCTCACAGTCGTGCTTTTAGTTTCTGTTTCGTTTATCCCTTCTGGTTTATCCGTGGAGGTTGCTCGCTCCGGTTCTGTCTCTGGAGGAGGCGTTGGTGGCTTCTCAGGAGGCGGAGTTGCCCCGAATTTGACAAGCAAATCGTACACTGAGACACGACGGGGCATCAGAGGACAATGGACGCCCTTCTAACAAATAGGCGTAGTTGTTAACATTGTAACCGTGAATGCAGTGATAACAAGGACTGGGCAAAGTGCCTCAAGCTCACGACTGAGTGAAGAGAAAAAAGTAGCAACCCGATTATATAGAAAGCGGCTGTGAACGTACGTGGAGTCCCTTTCTCGCAACGGTCCAAGGCAGTGCGGCCTTCATTGTCCTTGTCGTTAATACTCTTGCTTGCTCCTTGCTCCAGCATCGCCTTTACCCAATCTAGGGGGACCTGATGTGCATTGTACAGCTAATCGGGGCTTGAGCAGACGGTTTACGATTTGCTTTCGACCATAATGGAACGCGCCTGAGGGAAATCGTAACACAGTTGTCGATCCTTACCTGGTGTTCGCATGCAATCATTAAGGCGGTAGTACCGTCGGTGGCTTTGGTATTCAAGTCAAGATCTTGTTGTGGGAGGAGGTACTCGACAACTTTCTTCTTCTGCAGCATCAGCGCCATCTGCAGTAAAGTGTACTTTGATGCATTCGAGCTGAAAAGTGCCACACACGGGAGTAAGAAGGTAATCAACAGGGAACACCGCAATAGCCACAGAGAGAATAGTATGATTCTAGAGGCAGCTTTTAAAACGCCTTTTGCACAGCAACTGTTCTTACTCCTCGTCCATGTCAGATACCGGTTGGTTCCAGTAGCGTTTCATCGCCTTCACCGTTCCCAAGTTGCCCTCTGAGCAAAGCATAATAGGAGACGCCAGGAAAAAAAAAAAACGTCGCTTCAACACTACATTCGGGGACGCCACAGTTGTTTCAAGAGAAGGGAGCTTCTTCTCAGCATGCGCCAGTCTGTATGAGCCAAGAAGCGTGGCGCTGCATCTGCACTGAATTGCCATAGTATTTATACATGTCTGGTTGAACGTAGTGTGAGCGGCTTTCCCTATCTGCAGAATCGCTTGACAAGAAGCGCCGCTACCCTATTAAGACAAATGCTGAATCCCCCAATGGAAATAGAAACATGAACAACTCAACTAAACTGCTCAACTTACTGGCAATTACTGACTTCTCTAAGTGGAAGGTTGCCATCTTCGCATGCATCCAAACCGACAGGGCGTGGCGTTGACCCCAAAAAGCACGCTGGCTGCGGTTGGGTTGGCGAGTTCACAGTACAACTGGCCAGCCTGAAGCGGGAGAGGGACGACCCTACAAGGCTCGTTTGTATAAACTAGGGATGACCTGCAAAGAGGTGGTGCTACTGAGAACCTGGACTCTGATCAGGAACTGCTGAAATGCCCACGGCTGCACAGGGAGCCACGGCGTTGTAAAGCCCACAAGGCAGCACCAAGAGATCAGGTTGGTGCCAACTTTGCCTCTTGACCTTCTGAAGTAGAGTTAAAAGCAAGGATTAAGGAGCTTCTGACGGATTTTCCGCAGATCCAGAATACTTTGAATATTCCGGAGTCTCCCGTCAAAATTCCCCCGGTCAAGTGCTACACAAGGATTATCTTTGGTCTTTTCAACAAAATATTAACACTTGCATAGAATCTAAGCCACGTTATATGTGGAGAGAATTTTGTCGTAATGCGTCGACTGCTATCGGTTGTTCATAAGCCCGCGGCGGCAGTAGCCCAAGCGCGAAGTTGAACCAGTGGACCTGAATGTATTACTGTGCAACAAAATCAACAAATTCATTCAGATTTCATGTTTTTCATTTGCATTTCTTGTTTTAACGCATGGCTAAGATATTTTCGGCTCGCCGCAGCGTGGCACACATCTAGCGAGCCAGGGAACCAACACTGTCGAACGCAAAACAATGGAGGGGCCACTGAGCAGCACAACGCAACCTGGTATGCTTCACACGACACAGTATAATACAGGTAGATGCTTTCGTTAGCTGATTCTACCCATTTAACGGGACTGTGCTCGCCTACGTGGGGAGCGGAGCAGACACGGGGTTACAGCAACAGGTGATCCTGCGCCTTCTTTCTTGGCTTACTTCCCTTGGCAATAGGATAACATCACCACATTTATGCATGCACGCATACTTATTTTTAGTGTAAGTAATATCTTGGAGGGTTTAAGATAAAGAGCACGTGCTACCGAATCGACATGTGCACTGCATAACGAGACCTTCCGACCCCGTAGGTAAGTGCTCTGTTACGTCGCATCCGTTTCTCTAAAGCTTTTCTGAACGCCTATCCATAGCCTTCGTGTGTGACATTCGGTCATCTCTGCGACAACAGAACAATCCCAATGAAAACACCGCATCAAGCGAGAAGGATGAGTGCGGGGAAAGTCTCGAAAGCCGTCTAAGCGTGACGGCTGAAGAGCACTGCATGCCATATTGTAAACTGTATGTTGTTTCTCTCTAAGAAGGCTATCGTGCTGGGTACTTAAAAGGGATACCTAACACCAAACCTTCATATGCACGAACACATCGAACTTGCATACGTGATATTCGGGAGGGCCCTTTCTGGATGTGTTAAACTTTTTGATAAGCAAAGTGCGTCCCGTGGAGATGACGACGGTAACAAGAACCTTGGAGAAGGTACTTAGGAAAAGAGCAGCACACCGCACGACCACATTATTGCATGCAGCATTAGAAGGGTATTGGTGCACAGATTTTCATGCACCATTCCTACCTGGACAGACTGTGTCTAGAAAAGCACAGAGAAAGAAAAGGTCTAGACAACAATGCTGGCACAAGACCAGTACAGTCCGTTAAGATACATGGCAAAGTTTTTTGGGTCCATTGCCAGATTATGAGTAGCACTGTAGCTAACGATCTCTTCGCGTTTGTAGATGCAGTGTTGCTGATAGTAGAGTTTCTCAGCCAGTGCCAGTGCATTTAACTTTGTACACTGCTATCTACAGCGTAGTTCCCTCTGTACTAAAGTGGTCACAGGGGACTTGTTCAAGACTAACTGCTCCGTAAGCAAAGGCTGCAGCGGGATTGTTAGCCTCTCACTCGAGTTGTCCCTTAGTTGCAACAGGAATCAGAATGTTGCGTTGTGACTAGCAAAACAGCAGATGCACATGATCACGAAACAATTGAGGTCATCCAACACAAATGAAGATATCTTGTTCTTCGGGATGTGCTTCACATGAAAGTTCCCACTGCCCGGTGAGTGGCATCATGCTACGTGAGCTGTAAGTGTCCAAATACTTGAGGTGTGCGTCCGCAAGAGGTTCGGTGTATATAACACCCACAACGCATATACTGCCAGAAGAAAAACCCAATAGCACACGGTAGCTGGTTTGCTCTCCTCCAGTATATTGTGAAGCGCCCGCAGATGCTCTTGAGACCGTTGCCCAACAATGTTAGTCAAAAACCCACTCGGCTTCTCGTTCTTAAGGCCGTTTACCGTAGCGTTACGGTGTTATGAGGCTTCTTAGTGTTGGCACACGCGCACCTAGGATCTCTATCTGAGCTAGGGGTTTCTTCTCTCTACCTTCTTGTGTTAGGAGCTCCAGGGAATTCCCATAAGTTCTTTAACTATTTTAGAAATAATGCATTGATGGTATGGTGGCATCTTCAACTTGAGGAGAAGCCGACGATCTAGGCTGATGAAAACGAATAGCAGAGGGTCCTATCCAACACATGAAGGAATTCTTCGGTTGTTCGCCCCCCAAGAGCACTCCAGAAGACGTCCCCTAAAACAAAGTCTCCTGGGTTACAGGCTACGTCTGAACGCCGATTCTCACAGCTTTTGGCCTGAAGGTCCTGTCCTTTTTCTTTGTCTTCCCCCGCTGCTGTAAGCTGTATGTGAAAATCGGAAGCCTCATGCGTACGGGGATGGCTTTCAGTAGCCAGGCCTGAAGTCCTTTGAGAGAATGGTTTTCGGCGTAGTCCAGTGCTGTTGGGGAAGGGGGACAACCGGCCGAAGAACTTATTGTTGCATTTTAATCCCATTCCGCCAAGGGACAATTTGAAGAGCTCTACCGAGTATAGAGTCTTTAAGAGCTTTCCTGTAGTGAACTTTCACTACGACCATGGCAACAGTGCTAACCTAGCAGTTCGCCGTGCTCGTTGCCCTCGTTGCAGGCGTGTTAACCCGTACGGATGTAAGCGTTAGCTGTTACTTATTGAGTAAGTGGTTAGTAAGCTCCCTAGTTATTCAATACTAGAAAGGCATCTATGGTTTTGACTCTAACTGAGGATATCGTGAAAGCGCCACAGGATGTTCCGAGGCACGGTAGACAGTCGCCCCTTTACAAGTAATGCTGGCAACTTTAAACTCCCCACCAGACTGCGTTTACCACTTTCTCATAAACTGGGTACTTCTGTTCTCTCTCCGTGAAACCATGTGAGCTGCAGGCAATTATTTGATGCTTTTCAAGTCGGTTGCCTGCTGGTTGAGCATCATCTCAACCACGGTGTCACTGGCACTGATTAAAGGAAGGTTTGTTGAAACCAGAGAAAGCGAGCACCGATCATCAGGGAAGATATCAGGTATCTGGTGGTGCTTCTGGTGGCTTCTTCACCGTTATTATGTTCAGGTGTTTGATATTCGACACACATGCGCCAGCTTCCGCCCCTTTTCTTCAGGACCGGATGGTGCCCAAGCGTAGTAGTTGAGCGTTGAACGTTTTCTAGCAATCAGTGTACTTGCTTATTCACTGCAAAAACAAAATTGCATCCGGCGCTGGCCAGCCCACTAGTAACTCTTTGCTTTTTAGCATGCCTGAGAACTCTTCCTTCTATTGTGCCAGTTTCCGCTTGTTTCCGGCTTCTTCGGTAATCGAATCCCCCGGGGTACGGTGTGTTGTTCGCGCGTGCCGCGATAAACCATGCGGTGCTACCAAGTGCCGTGGTGGTCCCTTGTCTCATCTCAGGATCGTCTTGAGCTACAATAAAGAACCAAAACTCTTATAGTGAGGATTCGAAAGCAAATCCTAAACAACAGATGATCCCCCACCCGCTCCCACATCTCCGAAGTATATCAGCCCATGGGACTGGGGCTGATGGGAGACGGCAAGGGCTGAGATTATTGGCAACGCAGCATGAGAGCGTGCTGTGAGTCATGTCCTTAAGCTTACTGGTCTAAGGGCCTGAGGCCGATGCAAGATGAGGCGAGCTCAAATGGGTTGCAACGCGTCTTGCCGCAACGAGCGCTGCAAGGCAGCCCCATATGCAAACTCGAGCAACCATCCTTTGCTGCATGTATTTACACTGTATACAGCTGACAACCACGTACCTTGCAGTCCAAAATCAGTCTGCGAGCTAGAACAGACATACGCGCCAACGACTACACCTCGAACTTATCCAAGGAACATCGCGAGATGCAAGGAGGCCAAATGAGTTGGGGTAGGAGCTTTGTAGATGCCGCTGACCTTCATGCCCCGTCTCCAGGCGTGCTGAGCGCAGCACCCCAGCGCCAGGGGCAACAGGAGATTGGGTTGCTCAACATGAGTTGCAGCGCACCTCCCCGCAACTAGTGCTCGCCAACTCTGCAAGCACACACACACAACCAAGCCTTATTTACTCCACGGATTATCGCTGTGAACAATTTTCGAGCGTTTATACCTGTGTGCAGACTGCTTCCCCAACCCAAGCGAATGCTTGTCAGCCGACGTCGGGCAGGGTAGGCTATAACCCATGGGAAGAGTGCATGCTGCCGGCTAGTCTTGTGCCATATGCGAATGCTGTCACAAATAGAAACTGTAGAGACTCTCACATAGACTTAGAGTGCTGATAATTTGCAGAATGACTGCTTGCTCAGCCTGGATTTCCGTCTGTGGCACTACTATCCCGGGCGTTGTCTGATGCGCGAGACCAACAGTACGCCGGGCAGACACAACAAGTTTGTAGCCATACTTGAGCAGGAGGCTGCACATACCAATTCGTAAGGGAACCTTCAAAGGAATGCTATGCCAGTTTCATTTCGAAATTGTAGGACTTAGCGGAGGGGAAGGGGGGTTGAAGGCAGGCGATTCCAGCTAACGAGTCCTCCATGCATTTCCCCATACTTACTCTCCCCTAATTAGGGAAATCCTGTAAGATAAAAAAACACCCTCAGAATTACATTTTATCGACTACACAGCCGACCCTAATCACAGATTTGGGGGAGCGACTACTCGAGGCTCACCCCAGATTGCGGGGGCTTCGAGCAGACCGGCAGTGGCCTCTTTTGCTTGCTTCTAGTGCTTAATCAGATACTTTTTCGTATTTCATTGTGTACACATCACTTGAATTGTACTGTTCGGCGGTTATGCTTAGGGGGGGCCCTCCTTTGGAAGGCACTCTGGGGCAAGCATAAGAATGAACACAACCCAGCAGGGGACAATGAGCCTAGCAGAATCAATGAATTAAGTAGCACGACCTTCGTACTTGCACCCTGTACATATCTCTACGCTCCATCACCCATTGTGTCCACATCCGTCTGGGTCGCCACAAGCTTCCGTTTCCAGCGACTTTGAGTCACTGGCTTTGCGGTAGAGGCGTGGTTGATCTTCGCCGTGTGATCAGAGCATTATACTGCGGCTTTGGACCCTTGTTTCACTCCCCATTTGCTCAGGGGACGACATGAGGCTGCCATTGCTTGTGCGGGGTTTTACCAACGGTAAGGCGCGCTGTAGCCGAGTGGATGACAGGGGGGAGACGAGCTATGTAGGCTCATCTGCGGACGAAGCCTCTCCTGCAGGGCTCTCCTGAAAAGATACTGTGGGCAGTATCTGGCGTTTGTGGCCGACTTCCTCAGCAGCGCGGTGGTTGCGATAGGTCCAGTCCCCATTGCAGGGAAGGAGAACCCCGACCACAAGCCTCCAGGGAGGCAGACCCAGCTCCACAGATACGTCAGATTATGGAACTCCCCGAAGTACCTGCTCCATCAACTCCGTCGCGCCCACCGGGGGCCACCCAGAGAGCAGTGCTTTCCGGGGAGGGACAACAACCTGACGTGCTTTCGAGGACACCGGATTGCTCGCCGGTCCCACCACAGCAGGTGCAGCATCTGGCTTTTCAGAGCGATCTAGTTACACGTGGGGCATCCGGAGACCCTTCGTCAGAAAGTCTCCCGGTTCTTACGCAGCCGCGTACGGGGATACAAGCACGCCATGAAGGTAATGGAATTTCACCATCTTGTCGCAATGCAGTACGGTTGGACACTTCTCGAATGCAACGGAATTCGCAAACTCTAGGCCGCTGTGGCCCGGAGATGGACTTGGGAGCATCAAGACCCGCAGGATCATCCCCAGAAACAGCAGCAGGAGTAAGCTTCTGGGCTATGGGCAAAACGGGCAAATCCCCAACTGGAGGGCAACGCAGTGCAATGTTGATAGGAGGCTCAAACGGGCAGAGTGGAAGTTGCCAAGACAAATTTGGCGAAACGCAACATCGTTGCGGTTCTTCGCATGTTGCTCTCAGCCAACCCTTGTCACCAGTAGGATACCGACGCGACCAAATGGGAGATGTGAGGATGGTCCCAACTTCAAGAAACAGTGGCCCAACATTGCTTACGACTAGCGAGGGGGAGTTTCACACAAATATAGGGGCACAAGGGCCACCACGTGCAGTATATTCAGCAGCAGCAGCTAGAGGGAGGCTTTCTTCGAATGTGCCACCAGCGCTGAGAATTCCAAATGCGGGCGGGCCAAGGATCACTCGCAGTCAAACAGCAACTGCACCGCTAACCGAGGTGGTCCGGATAGAAGATTCTTCTGACGAAGAGGAAGGGCCGGCGGCGGCCCACAAACACGGCGTTCATGCATCCGTGGCGGAGGCCCAGGGCAACGGCCAGCATGCACTTGAAGCTGCGGATGGAAACAGCACCTTCAATTCTTCGCTTGGACTTTCACGGGGGGTGATGAAGGATGCAAAGGAACCAGCGACTGCCTTTATCATATTGGTAGCCGCGCTTGTTCAAGGCGACGGAGACTGTTGTGTGCTTAGTGCGGAAGCGCTAAGCAGGGCTGCGGCAGAGTGTGCACTACTGCAGCCGCCCCAGCAGAGCTGTAGTAGGAGTGGAGAGGTGCCAATTTTAACAGAAGAAGCCACCGGGGTAGCAGCACGTAGACTTAAGGAAGACACCTGCTCAGCGCAGGGGGTGCTGGTATTGCAAGCACACCCTGAGGGCGGCGGCATCTCGCTTGATCTGTGGAGGCCGCCCCTAGAAGCCACTCAGGCGTCTCCGGAAGCCGGGCAGAACTCATATCCAGAAGCGCCTCGTGGAGGGCTAGTTGATTTCTCCTCCCCTAATAGCCTTGTGAGCCTCCTATCCTTTCCAAATAGCTTCATTTCCCACTTAAGGTGGTTAGGCCTCAGCGGTGCAGCCACATTTCCAGGCGTCCTGGACTCAGACCTTGGGGAAGAGAGAGGGACAGCTGGCGGCTGGGCTTGTTGCAGGGAAGCGGCGTGTTGCTGCTGCTGTACTGAAAGTAGCGCAGATCGCAGGAGTCGCCATGCAAAAGACAAAAGCAGGAAACACACAAAAACACATACGAAAAAGACACAAGCCAAGGTTGGAGAGGAAAAACCAGGCATGGGTCGTCAAAATAGGAGTAGCCGATTGGAGTTACAGCTTACTGTTGACAACAGCAGAGCGCCTACAGGGGAAACTTCTTTTACTCCGTTTTCCGGCTCGTTCTCCTTAAGTGGTGGAGATGTTTCCGCGCCGTGCTTGCCGTCAGCGGATGCAACGCAGCCCATTAATGTGGACCCCCCTGAAGACCCTTCGGGGCCTAGAAGTGGTGCGACTGCGGCGGATGAATATGAGAAAATCAAAATCGCGAAGAAAAAGGAACTCAGTGCAAGCAGTGACACCAATCACAACAGCTCAAAAGGATCCGAGCGTTTGCGGGAGGCGATGGGAAAACCTTGTTCTGGTGGCCACCACAGAAGACAAAGTAAGAGTAGCAGTACAAACGAGCCAAACAGCCAGAGCAAGCAGGACCAAAAATGCACACGGGAAAGAAATGAACGGCATTATGAGGGGAAGGGATCTCTGGGGCGTGGAAGTGCCCGTGGGGGTTATTCCGACCCCTCCCAACCTAATGGGCCCATTTTAGTTGAGGGGAAGCAGATATGTGGGACTGCTACCCCGCGCAACGCCCTGATTGTGACGGATGGGAAGCCGTTACATGCCATACCGCTTCCTTTAAGCGATGTGACGCCTCCAGCTGTAGGGACGTCAACTCCGTTCGGAGTTAGACACGATGATACACAGAATAAGAGCGAGAGGGACAGCAGCAGCAATCGATACGGCACACCCGGGGGCGCGGATTATCAGGGTGTGGAGCATCAGCAGCATTTATCAGGGGTGCCGCCGAGGTTTGAGAATATCTTGGCTTTGGTCGCCAGTGGAAGTAAAAAAGAGGAACTGAAGGAGGCGGCACAAGAGCATCGCTCCTTTGGGGAGCAACGGCCCGCCGATGCATCTACCGAAGAATCAAAAGTATACTGCGGCAGCAATACCAGATGCAGCAAATGCCGCAAAGTCTCTTGTCGCCACACATCTTCACAAGAAGGCTGTGCCGTTCCTATCGTGTGTTTGGAGCTTCAGCAGTTTCAGGCAAACAAGTTACAGTGCAACGGCCTGCTGCAGAAGGTCCTTCAGCAGGAAAGAAACAACAACGTATGCTGTTTTGCTTCTTCTCTTCAAAAGGGGCGGCCCAGCACGGGGAACTTACAAAGTGCGGTTTGCAAGACCTCCGCATCATTTTCGGATCCCCAGAAGCCCACAGCCCACAGCAAGAGTTCCAGGCATGAGAGCTCTCACACGAAAAAAGAAAGTAGTAAACGCCACAAGAGTAGGGGGAGCAGCGACAGCAACGGCGGCACCACCAGTCCCAGTATCAACAGCAGGAGCTTTGAAGGATGCTCCAGTATTAACGGCAGCGTAAACACTAATAGAAACAGCGACAACAAAGTGGCTCATGGTCGCTGTCAGGTTTCCATGGAATCTCCCACGGAAGGCGTTCGCGGGACTGCTAACCCGCGCCATTCCTCCGGCACCGACAAGCGCAGCTCAAGGACACGGTCTTCAACCTCCAAACATGAACGCAGCAACAGTTCACGGCGACGCGGCAGGAGCAACAGTGGCAAACGAAAGAAACTGCGGTGCGAAATGCCACCTAATTCAACAGTAGAAACCACGGCGGCTGGCTACAGGGAAGAGTTGTGTCGAAGCCCACTGGTGGGACCGTTGCCGCTGCGCGGCGTTTGTGACGATGAAACTGCTTCCCGTAGCTCCACGCTCACACAGATGTTCCGCAGCAGCGCAAGTCTGACTGGAAATTCTATCGAAGACGCAGCCTGTCAAATGGGTCATTTTAGGGGCGGGGACAGTCCTGTGATTGCCGATTCGGCACCCGCTTCGGAACCAAAAACGATAGGTGAGAAACTGTCTGCTGCCATGAAGGCGGCTGACGGATCTTTTCCAAGCATGCCGATGGGGTCTTCGAAGCAAGGAGGCATCTGGTTACTGCTTTGCATTGGTCCGGCTTTGCACGTCAATCCTCCAGCAGGAAGCGCAGTAAGAGCGGAAGGGAGGAAGCAAAGTGACTCCCAGCTTGTTGATGCTGATCCAGTTGTGCAAAGCGCGAGACATTCACCACCTAGAGACCAAAGGAGCAACGGAAGCGGGACCAGTGTACGGCTATGGGAGGAGGAAGTTCCCACTGGCTGCAAAGACGACTTTGTGTCTCTCTTTGAGGCTCTGCTTCCACCAAATCTCGTAGATGAAGTACCTCTCCACCGCTGGCGGGGAACAGGAACTGCTGGTGAACCTACCGATATAGCGGATCTTGTCGCGTTCTTTACTGGCTGCAGCACAGAGCATATAAAGGCCTCTTCAAAAATTCTAGATCACAGCAGCCAGCACCTGCTGGAAGTCGTACCACGCGTCTCCAGGATGCTGAACGAATTTTTTATGAGCAGTCTCCGGCCCTGGAAAGCGCTTTGCAAGGGCAGAAGGTTCGTTTCTAGTTTCTCAATTGAACGTCTAGTGTCTTGTTGGAGGGCAAGGGGGCTTCTCGCTGTTGCGGACCCATCGGTAGCTGCAGGAACTGAACACTTCGGGGATGCACGTATGGATACTTCAGCATCACTCAGCAGATCTGCACCAGCCAGAGCAGAAATTGAAGGGAAAGCATCAGCAAGACCAGCGGCGGCTGCCTCGTCTCCCGTATTTGACCTGCTGCTAGACGACAGGAGTTTACGGCGCCTCAGCGACAAGGAGTTCTTGGACGACACTATCAT
Source organism: Eimeria sp. OTU-Y (assembly GCA_904066245.1). Classification (NCBI taxonomy): domain Eukaryota; phylum Apicomplexa; class Conoidasida; order Eucoccidiorida; family Eimeriidae; genus Eimeria; species Eimeria sp. OTU-Y. The sequence continues at coordinate 49,093 of CAJFCZ010000011.1, forward strand.
CGACTTTTGTCTGGGATTCATTGTTGACCATGTGAGCAGACCAGTTTCCCTCATTCACGACGCGACACCGTCCTTTACGATGCTATTCAAAAGCAGTCTGTTACTCTTTAGGAGCAGTTGTGCTAACAGCGAATTTAAATATGCTTTCAGACGAAAGCAACCATATACTTTTTGTGGCTGTTGAGGAAGTATTAATGTGCTACTTGTTTTTGACACTTATCTTTGTGTTTGGCTAGCAGTTAATTCTGTCCATGCTGTTGTCATGCTCGTTTGGGCATTTTGGTCATCATCTTGTTGTTATTTACTGTTTTCCCGCCATAAATATGCAAACGTAACCGGTCTTTAACAGCTGAGCATGGGTGCAGATTCTGACGCCGGAGGAGAGGCTTCGCGTGCACATTTCCAACACTTTTTTTCTCTCCGCCCTCATGGAGCAGAAATGCGAAATGGAGGCTCACACTCGCTTGACTCGATGGCTCAAGAAAGAGCTCACGCCCCTTCCGAAGAAGGACTTTATATTTATTCCTGTTCACCACAAACACCAGCATTGGAGTCTTGCTGTGGTAGTCTACCCGTGGCGCGCCCTGAACCCCTCCAAAACCAACGCAGAGGGTGGGATTGTGCGGACAGCTTCTGAAGGATCTGTGTGTAAACGTGAAACCAGCAAGCCTTTGGATGGTGTCCAGCAACTTTACCCACTGGATGTTCGTGCCCACCAAGCTGGCATCAAGGGGCCTTGGAGAAGCCCTACGATAGGAAGGACTGCATCCTTCCTGATCGAGAAATGTGGCGAGGTTGATGTAGGGTTTACACAGGATTCCTTAAAAGCCTCGGGACAACACGGACAAAAGCCTCCGCCCCAGAAGGCGCGGCTGTTTCACGTGGATTCCATGGGCCTCCGCAGCGTATTTGATCGCTGCCGTGGCCGACTCAAGAGGTTTCTGAGGCGAGTGAGGAAGCTCATTCTAGGCGCTGTAACGGGAATGATTAGACAGAATGAACTTGCTCGTATAAAATGTGACAACGCACTTCACCTAGTTTGCCAAAGCATGACAGCAGCAAATGCCTTGTGCCCTCAAATGCAAACGTGACTGGTTTTTAACAGCAGAGCGCGGATGCAGATTCTACGAATCAGGTTGAAATTCAGTTCCATCTGTTTCTGTGTCCTGTAGGAGTTCGAACATCGCTGCGGGGGTGAGCTGAAGAGCGGCGAGAAGGTGGAGCTGTGTACGGATAGTTGTTGTTGGCACGACGGCCATAGTTGTACCTTGCACACACCACGCCAACAGAATGGGTACGACTGTGGCGTGTTCGTAGTTGAGTATGTGTTTTTCTTAACGCGCAACCTCAGTGCAATCGAAACGCTTCTTGTAGGCCCATCTCGTGATTGTCTGTCACAGCAGCGCTATGCCCGGCAGCCTACCGCTGGACCGTTTACGTCTAGTTCCTACGGGTGCCTTGGTCGTGTTGATACTCCAGTTGAGACTACATGCCAGGGCAAGCTACTCGAAGCTGCTTTAGGCTTTCACTGCCACTGCATGAAAGCTGGGATCCCAGCGCAGATGCCCACAAGTGCCGGATCAGCACATGGGCTACCTTACAATTTGAAAGCTCGTTTAGCCGAGCTTCGGCAGGCACACGCCTCACTTTTTGGGTCTTCACGCGATGTAATACCCAGGCAGCGGGAGCTGGAGCTCCAGGCTGGCGTTCCACCGACACCATTCAGTGCATCTCAGGGAGAAGGCGCAATACAAGAATTTACTCCTCAGCCTGTGGAAAAGGTTCGCTGCCCAGTGAAGCCGCATGACGCGCCTAGGCTCCATGGGAGAACAGATTTGACAGGAATGGTTCGACAGCCGGATATCTGCAGCTCCACGGATGGCATAACGGCGTCAAAGCAGCAGTGCCCGATGTGGGGTCCACTACCGCTTCATATCAGCAAGCGGAGATCTTCCCACACAAAGTGGTTTTCACAGGACCGCGTTACTGCAAGGTGAGAGTGGAACCCCCTGCCTTCACGTTCGAACGCTTGATGTAGCTCTGCAACTAGGAAGATGTTAGTTGGGAACTAGGTAGCGCTACAGCCAATGAAATTGGTTGGGTTATGAGATGGTGAATGTCGCAGGCGGTCGCAGTTACACAAAATGTTGCTGTTCATGCGACAGAACATTCGTTGGCGGGAAGACCCGAAGCTAATCGCCCATCTCAAATCACTGTTTCTGAATATTGACAGTTCATGACAGCAGGGGGAGGAAGAGCCGTCAAGTTCATACTTTTAGTCAGTGTATCACTACTTGAATGCAACACAGCTTTGCCATCTGCAGCGGCCCAAGAGGTCTGCGCGGCTGGGCTGGGTGTCTTCCTTTTGATTAGCAATGCAGCGGTGCGAACGAACTAATGTTTTTCACCACATCTTGACTTAAGGAGTGTAAACGCACGATTTTTTTTGTAGTTTTTCCATGTAAGATCTTTGCCCTTGAGGTGTTCGCAATTCATAAAGGCTCCGTTAAAAAAAATTACGGTGTGTCAGTTTTATTCCAGTAGACACAATTCCGTCCTCTGGGGGGGCTCAGAGTATCCTGAACATAATGCGTCTACACTGGGAACTGACCGTTTCATGCGTGGAAGAGGTGCCCCTTGCTGGCCACCAAATAGCTCTTCGGCACAATTTATGTTTTTCCAGTAGCTACATAGATGAGCTGTGGGAGTCACCACAGTGACCCACGGCACTGTTACATTCTGAGGAAACACAGGGTCGGCGTGCGGGTAGTAGCCATGGCTTCTGTGCTGTCTGATATGGTGTGGGCTTGGGACCTGATTGATTCTGGACTGCTGGAGTGGGAATTGTTGTAACCAATGCCACTCCTGTGGCCGCTGTTGCCACTGCCCTATCCACTGTTGTTGCAGCGGCAGGGAGACAGGCTGGCGCTCAGCTGTGGCAGCCTGAGCTGGCGGGAACAGGTGGTGGCGAGAATCAAGCAGCTTTTGCTGTATTGGGAAGGGGGCGGTGCAGGGTTGCGAATGCTGTGGCTGCAGTGAAGCCGTTGCAGGCCTCCACAGGCCTTCTCTGGTGTGCTCGAGGGCGCCCTGTGAGATTCTAGGGCAGGCGGTGGCTTCCGCTTCTGCACTGGGAAACGTCGGAACGCGTTGGGCAGGTTGGTGGTCGGCGGTAGCTGCCGATGGTCCAGGTCCACTCCTGACTGAACCGAACCCCATTATGTGAGCAACTGGAATTTTCTTTTGTGTACTATGAAGAGAAGAAAGGCAGAGCGTTTCAGCTGACTGTGCCTTCCGAATGGTGGAGCATAATTGAGGCACGCAGCACGCTGGTCGGACCCTACCTTCAGGCTGTTGTAAGTAAACTTGTGATTCGGTGTCGCTGCTCTCCAAGCTTTGGAGGGTGGATAACCGGTCTTCGGAAGGGTTGATTTTCATTGAGGTAGTGCAGGGGACGACTTGGCTTGCTTGCGGTATTTCATGAGCAGCATCTCCATGATTTTGTTGACGGTGACTAAACGGAGAAGTGTTTTCCGAGTTTATGCTGTCTCCCTGTTTACAAGGAGCACCGTTTTGGCCTTCAGTCCGTTCTTCTACCATTGAACAGGATGAGCAGTTACTGTCTTCAGAAGGTTTTTGTGGTGTTCGTGAGCTCTCACAATATGGCAACCAGTCAGTAGCCACTTCGGCTGGGCAACGTGATGAGATTTCAGATGTGAGCCCGCCGGGACGGAGTCGCTGCGACATTGATCCCTGCAATTTCTCTAAGTTGTTGCCGGAAATATCGTGCTTTTTGTAAATTGTCGAAGGCCTATGTGGCGAGGGTGAGGGTGCACCGCTCTTCCCGTTCTTCCCTCGTGACTGCACTTCCTTCAGACTCCTGTTCTCGGCATCAAGCTCCAGCATTCCTGTGGGCAGCACGGAGTAGTGCAGGCCCATTTGCCGCAGTAGGATGCTGTTTAATAGTTCGAATTGGTGCTGTAACTCTTGCTGCAATTGAGTAGCCTCTTGACGTTCCTCTGCAGTGTAGAGCGAGGCCCTTGGCAATTGCTGCAGACAAACTATAGCGCAAATAGTATATATGCACGGAAGGCGAAGTTCCTCCTATATTAGTCGTCACATGCGTGCTTCCGACTCGACACTGTATCGCGAGCCCATAGCTGTGCATAATAACCCACCGCTATCTTAAAGCTTTCTGCGGTTCTTCTTAACCTGAATTCGCATATTAGGGGCCCAACGCAAGGGGTGACAACAGTAATCGGAGTTTGCTCGTAGTTGCCACAATAGTTGTTGGTGCTTGAAGCAAGGCTTCCAAAATATGTTTGCCTCACTCTTTCAGGAGTTCATACTGCCTCAAGAGGAACTGCTTTGCTGAGGCATCGCTTCTCTTGATGGGTCTCTCCCGTAGACAGGAAGCACGTTGAGCAAAATCGATTGCATGCAGCGAAAGCTGAGTAGCCGTACATGCGGGGTTTAGTGTCACCAGCAGTACAATGCTTGCGTCGCCGTGGAGACTTCTCTGCAGTGACATCATACGCCCTAAGCACGGCGTTGCAGGCATAGTGACAGGTAATCTAAGCGGTTGTGTAGTATACTATGCCGCCGCACCTAACTGGAAGGCAGATGTGCGTAAGGCTAAGAGAAGTCAAAATGTTCTAGGCAGTCAGAGGATATTCGCTCCTTGCATAAGGTTTTGAGCTTACTGCTAGGATGCGGGTAAGGTTAGAATAGCGGTATGGAATCGGAACATCTGCACCTCCGGGCCCGCTTGCGCTTGTGTGAACGTTCGCCTGAAAACAGGATAAATACCAGGTTGCTATTAGTTACTAAAGTGTTTGCCAGGTTCTCTGCTGAGCATGAAGAGGGAGCGAACAGCTACTCAAGACCTGTCTCCACAGGGTAATGCCCCGTAATCAGTGCTCCCATACCTCTCCGCGGCGCTGTTCTTCCTGCTTCACCAGCGACCCGAAACAAAGACTGCGTATTTCCGCAACAACAGTGTGGCATTCTGCTTGTAGGATGGAAGCTCAAGCTAGTGCTGCTGGCTTTGGCGCTCATGCATCATGGATGCAAAGACTTTACCTTAAGAAAAACAAAGACTTGTTTATTACAGTGCTCTCGGCGCAGCGAAGCTGAAATCAGCCGCAGAAAACCATTTTCGCGGAAACTAATAATGAGCCATGTGCACTTCAGGCTGGTGAAAAGCCCTTTCCTTTCATCGGCTGACCGCCTCGACATAATGATAAACACGTTTCCTTTTATACAGTGAAGTGCCAGCTAAGTGCAAATGTTACTTTCTTTGTCTGGACGTCAGTTGCACCTTCTGGCTGACGTAGCCTAGCGGCAGGGCAGCGGGACATTCTTTCAGATCCAGCGAGGTCTACAAGGGTGAGAGTGCTTCTGCCGACCTCTAATCGACACCGGTTCCCCATACACCATACTTCCGACGACGCAATGAGCCGCGTGAAGACAACCACATGAGACCTGCAACATCAAAAGACGGCACCGTACGGAGACACATCTGCATCGCGCGACAACACTGAGTGCGTAGAGCCCAGCTTCTTTGCCGCAACGAACTATGAGGAAAAACGATGATGCGGGGCCCACTGTAAGCACAGGCTGACCTGGATGAGTTGTTATTATGGTCTGTAGAAGCTACCTTGCGTTTTTTCTCACACCTGTGCGCCCGCACGTACGGGAATCGAGACTGCAATGCAATGGTAACACTTTAAAAGCTGCTAGGGGTCAGAACTATGTTAAACATTAGTTATGAACAGCATGAAGTTCTTCGGAGATGGAATTTAACTGATATTTACTGCAGCAGGATCTCCGCAAGTTCGTCGCAGTCCAATACAGTCACTTCGCACAAATTTTCCACGTGGAAGGTTCCTGTGTGGGGTGTCTCCTTCACCTATGCATTTCAACAGCAAGAGTAAAACTTTTGAGCTGGTGATGTGGTCGCCGATGCAAGTTAAGCTTTGCGGCTAGTTCCAGATGGAATAATGTGTCTGTGTTGGTAACGAGTCATCACTTAGGGAAACTCAAGTAGTTGTTGCGCCGAACCCTTATATGAGCAACGGTGCCTTACACACACGCATCTTTGGGCTTTCCACTCCACTGTATGAATCTATTTGCCGCAATAAATCATGTACGTTCTCCAAATAGACTTCTACAATGGAGACGCGGACTTCGTATTGCTGAGTCAAACGAAGGCATCATGCCTGCCTACACGAAATAAACACTTTGTGAGGTTGCATTTCAGCATAATTAAACTGTCAAGCGAACATTCAATTCAGCGTTGGAAGTGTGTGAAGACAGGCTTTCAAGGCATCAGTATAGGACGTTTCCGTCAGGTTTACATGGTGGGTCAGATAATCTACGTAAGTACAAACTTTCCTAGAAGCATCAGCAGTAGCTTTCTATAGAGCCAGTTATGCATCGCTGAATTTAGACTTTCAGAGTCGCGCGAGCATGGAAATTTGAAACACTTTGAAATTCGGGAACATCATCTTAACTTGCGGCTATTTGCGCACTCAGCAAGTTATGGGAACGAGTTTCCTCAGGACGTTCTAAACCCAGAAGGCATATCCTGTCTCATAGTGTCTCATAGTTGCCTCAAATCCCTAGAAAAGCCTATTACACTGAAAAGGTAGAGTTTTAAGAGTTTTCATAACTTTTGTAATTAGTGTCCTATGCTCGTAGGAAAAAAGTATTTCTTGGGGGTATTGAGCCCCAAAACAACAGAAGCCACGAGAGACTAGATGTAGGTAGTAATTACAATAGTACCATAACTGCCTACGAAATTTTGTTACCAGCCGTACTTGGGAGAACCTGTAAGTTACCGCAGATGGAACCCCCCAATTTAAGCTGTAAATCAAACGTGTCCAATAAATCAACTTACGAGTGGGGAGGCCTGTTGTGAAAGGTTAGCAGGTTGCTCCTCATGCTTCTTAACGAACCTGAAGATGTCTGTGGAAAATGCAAGGCTCAGCGCACCTAAGTCTCGGCTCTGTCTACGGCACATAAGGGTGGTAGTCAAGCTTGCAAATGCATCTCACCTTTCATTGATCGCATCAAAATCCCCTCGTCATTCGTGTCTCCGAAGACACTGTAGGACTTTCCACTTCCTGTTTGCCCATAAGCAAGTAGACAGCAGTCAGTCCCTGGCGGCAAATCAGCAGAGAAGCTTTTTCCATGTCATATTCTTCTTGTCTTGGGGAGAAGTATATCCATTGCACATGGATATGAGGTTTCTATGTGGCCACTGCATGCAAAAAATACTGTGTGATAGCAGAATTGAAGGGCTACACGCGTCTGCAAGGGTACGCGGCATGCGTGTTATGCCCCACCTTCAATAACTTTCCGCACCAAAGGGAGCGCCGCCTGCTCGTAAACCACTCCGGTGTCATCTGTTGAGTAAGGCACAGTAAACAATACCTGTCGTTTGGGAGAAGGCTTTGGCCGTTTGCACCAAATACGCAGTTCAACCCCTGCTGCATTCTCTTTCTGAACTGTTCTTAAGGAAAACTGACTGCTTTCTGGGGGTAGCAAAAGACCTGAATGCTATTGAACTTCGTGCTTTGCTTGCCATGGCAGTCGAAGCAGCCGCTGAAGGATAACTTAGGCAAGCGTCGCAATCTGGCGGAGCCATACTCGTAAGAAGGGGGCCGGAGTAGAAGTTCCTTCTTACTGGGAGAGACCGACCAAACGCATTCTACTCCACGTGCCTCCTGAGGTTGATAAGGATACACAGAGCTTGGCCTTGCGGGATCGGGACATGCCTGTGCAGATTTATTGCGCCGCTTTAAGGATCACAGTTATGGTTGCGCACAAGTGGTAATACACTCCACAGTTTTGTTCCCTCATAAGTACTAAAGAGATCGAAAATAGGCTTGATGTGCCAGCTAAAGGCCTAAGGGCTTAGCCGAACTTCTTCTGCAGATAAAGGCCTCAACCTGACAAACACTTGGACGCGGGATGAAGGCACTCTAGAGACCATCTTGGTGCATTCTGGTCAGGATGTAAGCGGTTTGCTTTTAAATATTCTGAAAATGGTCGAAAATCTGTCTTCTAGGGCAGAAGGAGCTGTGGTGGTTCTCGGGACAGCCCATCCTTTCCAGCGGGATCAGCCACAGGCAGATCAATCAAGCACAATGGAGTTGTTGTGAGGATCTTCCCTCCTGGTGGTGTCTCTTATTGCATCTATGTATTCACGAAAGAACAAGTACACAAACTCTAGGCGTACTTCAAGTGCAACCGGGCGTGTTGAGGCAGGATAACCTGAGCCACCGCCGCCGCACGACGATGCGTTGCCGGGCCGGTGACCCGGGATCATTTCCTGAAGTATGCGTCCCGTCATGAACCCCATCAACCATGAAGATTAAGGTGGGGGAACATTAAGAGCTCTACTTATCTGGCTTGATCATTGATCGTGTAGGTTACATGACAGTAGTGGCGCACGTTGGAGCGGTGCTACCAATAACGTAAAACCATGCAAGCTCCCACAAAAACTTCGGTTTCGGCAATGCTGAATTGTAAAATTGAGCATATTCAGCTCATTCTATCACCCCTGATATGACTACATTGCGGCAAAGCCTAATTTCCTTGTATCTTTCGTGTGCGGAAGGGTGGCGACCGTCTGCTGCCTCCCGTCATGTCGACTCTCAATGCTGCAAGACGCTGCTTTTATATGAAGCAGACATCAATGAAGATATCCCGTGCAACTGTCATGATACAGGCGTATTTGCTTAGTCTGCTCTGCCCGTTACGCAGCATTTTTTTCGGCGGTGACTGAGAAGCTCATATTCGAAGTGCTTTCGTCGACAATACCCGGCTCGTCACTTCTGCATGCACATATAATATTTATCTATTTGTAAAAGTCCTGCTGTGGCGTCTCCCTTAAATACTGACTAAGAGCAGGCGGAGGCGAAGTCCAGCCAGAATAGCGTTCCTTGCTCAAAACATGATTGATGCACTTCTACGCAAGACCGTGCGCCACAAGGTGACGCAAGGTGTTGCATGCTATGGATAAACTGTAAGGGCGCCAGCTGCCCAAGGAACTCTTCACGTGCAAAAGCTGGTGGCTTCTAAGTTGGTATCATGAACGCAACAGGTAAAATATCCTCTTTGAATCATTCCTTATGATTCAGAGGAAAACCTTCTGTCGGCGCTCACAGAAGGATTTCTAGACCTTCTCTGCATATTTCAGGCCTCTCCACTCTTGCCATACATCGGGAACAGTCTAAAACAAAATGCAAGACTTCTGCATAATCATCCTGTTTTAGGACTGAGAAGCACAACTATACATGAGTAATCCAGCTACGTGGATAATCTGTGCTACTTGAAGGGATACTACCACTGATCGTGACTACAAATGCGGTCTCCCGCCTCCTCCGTGCCATAAACTGCATCAAATTTGTAAGGATCCAACAGCGAACAAATAAACAAAGCGCGTTAGCTAACCATATCCTGTCTTCAGTGCACTGGTTACGATTTCGCAACGCATCTTAGGGCGCCTGTTTTTACATAGCTCCTACCTACTGTGAGAGGTGCACTCCATTCCTCTATATTGTTCGTCATGCTTGCACAGTGTTCGCAATTGAGTTCACGGATTGCCTTCGGCTCACAATGATGGCCCTGACAACAAGTACAAACAGTCAGATGGCCATTGTATCCCTGGTAAGGACATCCCCACATGTGCTTCATAGTGCTAGCAGTGTGCCTTCCATGCCCCCCTTTCTCCAGCCTCGTTGTTATTGCGGCGGCGACCGCGTTACTTGCGAATCCAGCTTGGCCACCGGCACTGGCACCTCCACATAGCGTGGTACATAAATCGGAACAGGGATGTCTATGTATGTCGGTGAGAGACGTGGAGCGGCGAAAACCTGCGGAAGGATTTCGAGCATGAAGCACAGCACATTGTGGCCATGATTGGCATGTCTTTGTCAATGAGTGCTAATAGCGGGACATCATGAATATCATTTGGGACCAAGCATGTAGAAATTGCATACTTATGATAAACGACCACTGCAGCGTCAGGCATGCGTACTGTTGTTGTAATCCTCTTGACAGGCACTGGAATGGGAGTTGACCGCACTAACTTCTGTGAATCTCCGTTGCAAAACAGCAAATTGGCTCCTGCATTCTGGCCATAGCCCGCAGTCCTTAAAACATCCTCTCGTCTTTGCGCCGGAGGTTCATAGGCGAGGGTTCCTGCTGCGTTTTGCTTGCACAGAAGACGCAACGAGACATTTCACCACAGCAAATTCACGTGACAGGCTGAGCTTTGCTACTCACAGCTAGCCAGTGAGACAAGGACTTTGGTCAGCGAGATGCTGTTTTACCTCGTCCATTTCCGTGGGTTGGCGAAGCGAAGGCGCTGCATGAATGTTCCCTATCAGCAGCAGCGGAGGCCCCGATAAAAGCCTGTCTATTAAAGAGAAATACAAAAGGGTGCTTCAAACTGAATAGCTCGCCCATTGGGATGCGCTCTAGGCGCGGTTCCCAATAGACCGTGGCTGGTCACTTCAGGCTAGCGGGGAAGAGTCAACAAATTCGCGCAGCTCTCTGATGACCTCCTAGGAGATATCCTCAAGCTTCGGAAAATATTCTAACGAGAAAGTGTCACCTAATTCACGCGCTATCCTGAATGCGGACAGCAACGACAAACCGCTCACGTGCGATAGCAGCTCTACTTTGGGGTCCACCGACTGTGGGGCTGAGAGACACGTACACATTTTACAGCTTATGCACGGAAAAGTGACATTTCTTCTACGAATAATCACTATCTGTCGGTTCGCTCCACTTACCAAGCCTCACGGCTCTTATTGACGGCGTTTCTCAGCTTACCTATTACCTCGCTCCCGTTCAGGCTGGGCACACGACCCTCGCCCTCGCTTTTTCACGGCAATCTTCTGGCTTGCACTTAATTTTCTTTTAGGAGCAGAGTCTAACTTACCCATCCCCCGGAAGGTTTAGTGGTCGTTTTTTGTTGCGCCTTCTGTCAACCCTCCCATCCTCGGGTGCAGAATGCTAGGGTATAGAAGAGAATATGCGACCTTCATGCGTTTCGGCTTCAGCCTACTTGGGTACACGCTGTACAGGTGTACGTTGTCTTATGCGTTTCTCACCAGTTGCAGTCAGCTTACACAGCCCGCCTAGCCCATCCTGTCTGCTTTTTCTCTTATAGATAATAGGCGGCCACAGCCGCCTATTATCAGTGGTCCAGTTAGGGAGGGTTTCGCTCTGCGCTTAACCAGTTCAAGTTTGCAAATCGCACTCGTATGCAGCTGCCGCATCAATTTAGTGCCCTCTGGAGATGATACACACGTTTCGACACATGTTACAGTGTCCGCTGCTTGACTGAGTCAACAGCGCTCCCCCAAGATTATAGAGAGACTGCGACTTAAGCAGACTTGAAAGCGGTAGAGGTGTGCTTGACAGGAGCGCACCATCCTCCTGTGTTATAGTGTTATATGGTGTATCTTTTTCGTGATACAGACGACCAATCACATCGTAAGAGAAGTGGTGAACCCCCCCACAC